>CM067372.1:58622318-58708298 GCA_034401795.1 Chaetoderma sp. LZ-2023a
CACGACACGACGATGTTAGCGATCCGATAAACAACAACAGAGTTATCATCTGGAAATCAATTTTCAAGATGGCCACCGGTGGCTGGTGGCCATCTTGGATTTCGGATCATTGTCAATTTCGATAGGTTTGTTCCCCAGCCCTAGTCCAACCACTCTTAAGTTTCAAAGCGATCCGATAAACGGTAACGGAGTTATCATCCGGAAACCAATTTTCAAGATGGTCGCCAGTATCTGGCGGCCATCTTGGATTTTGGATCATTGGCAATTTCGATAGGTTTCTTCACCAGACCTCATCCAACCACTCTATGAAGTTTCAATGTGATCTGACAAACGGTAACAGAATTATCATCCGGAAACCAATTTTCACGATGGCCGCCGGTGGCTGGTGGCCATCTTGGATTTCGGATCATTGTCAATTTCGATAGGTCTCTTCACCAGACCTAGTCCAACAACCCTATGAAGTTTCAATGCGATCTGACAAACGGTAACGGAGTTATCATCCGGAAACCAATTTTCAAAATGGCCATCGGTGGCTGGCGGCAATCTTGGATATCGGATCATCGTCGATTTCGATAGGTTTTTTCCCCAAGACCTAGTCCAACCACCCTATGAAGTTTCAATGTGATCCGACAAATGGTAACGAGTTATCATCTGGAAACCATTCTGCCATCCGCCTGCCCGCCCGGCGCCATTACATAATACCCTGCAAAATTTTTTGGCAGGGTATAAAAAGGAGGCCGCTGAGCTTTGGTCCTTTAAATAGGAAAAAGTAGAGTTGATTCAGATTTCCAACCTGCGACTTGCATGACGTCGTCCAATGATGAGCCGGCGAAAAGAGCGGAGGTAGACATACCACGAACGTTGTGAGCCTTGACATAGGCTAATTTGATCTCGCCAGGGGAGCCAATTTCAAATCAGAATTTGATGGTCTCACAGATCTATCTGGCAACAGTGGCCTTAGAGACTGGTCTAGCTACATCATCCGTGTACGGAATCCATATGTGGGAAGGATCGGATCTTTTAAAATCGGTTCGATGTCTATAGGCAGGACACCAGAACTTACCAGATGGCGAAAAAGATGATAAAGATTTAAGAATAATCGACATGGCTGGGTAACGGTTAGACTGGGTCTTCGATACAAAATCCCTGCTGGGATATAAAACTAAGCCAACCCCAGATTCGATAAATCTGTCTTTATCTGCAGAAAGAGCATGATATTCTGATCTTTCCTGGCTGAAGCCGAAGCAACAAGGAAAAAGTTTAAGACTGACAGACCCAATTGGTTCAAAATGGTGACCTGCCAATACTTGAAGAATTAAGGCCAAATTCCAGGAAGGCAAAGGCTTAGCCACTGGAGGACGAACTTTGCCCAATCCTCTAATAAAACCATTGAGAATCTTTGTATCCTTGATATCGGCATTCAAGAGACATGGAAGAGAAGAAGCCAAGGAAAATCCACAACGGTGTTATCTGATAGTTGTAAAGAATCAAAAAGATATGATAAAAAATCTAACACCTGAGTAATAGGAAAAGAATCGGGCAAGAAACCATGGTTTGACCAACATTCTCCAAAGATTTTAAGTCGACCTTGTAAACGTGACGTGTCGACTCCCTACTAGAAGAGTCAATGATTTCCTGAGAACTTGAAGAAAACTTGATCTCAGGGACCGGGCACTCGATATTCTCCAAACACACACACTGAAGATTTCTGGATTTGGATGAAGACACATGTCCCTTACTTGAGAGAGAAGATTTGAGGACACGGGAAGAAGACGAGGAAAGTCTACCAGAAGATCGAGGTCTACCAACCAGATCCTCTTTGGCCAAAAAGGGGCTACCAGATGAATTTCGCAGATATGGTCTCTGACCTTCTTCAGACCCAAAGGAATCAAAAAAGTTAAAGGGAATGCATAGGCAAACCATTCATGTCCAGGACTGAGAGAGGGCATTCACCACCAGAGCCTGACTGTCTGGAAAAGGAGACATGAAAGAGGATTATCTGGGCATTCAGATATGTCGCACAGAGATTTACGTGTGGACGAACCTGATGCTGAAAAATCGCTTTGAAAACTGACTTTTTTAAACTGCTACTCGGAGTGGACAAACCTGCTGGGTTTTACCAACTGGTCCACAAGAGCATGACTGGAAACTAGAAAGATTTGTTTTTTGCGACACCACAACAGAAGATTCCAAATTTCCATACGAAGAAGTGAAGTCCTCGTTCCCCCCTGTCTGTTGAGGTAGGAAACTACCATGGAATTGCCTGATCGAATCGAGATCCTGAGGCCTTGCTCTCGATCTGACCATGAGAGGAGAGCCTTCTTGACAGCCCACAACTCCAAGATATTGATGAAAGCTGTCGACTCCTCCAAGGACCAAAGACCGGAAATCGACAAGGAGATACAGACTTCTCCCCACCCATCCTGGGGAGCGTCTGTGAAAATAATCACCTGAGGAGAGGTCTTGATTAATGGAACACCTATCGGATGCAGAGAACGATCCTTCCAAAAGTCTACATGAGGGATCAAGTGTTCTCTGATGGAAATCTGATGGTAAATAAAATGAACTGACTGCTTCCAGAGGGACATCAGGAACTCTTGAAAGTGTCCTCTCATCAGCGCCGCCTAGTGAATGACAATCTTGACGCTGACTATCAAGCCTAGAACTCTGAGAAACAATCTTGACTTGACTGAGAAAGAGGTTGTCAGAATGTCCATAGCCAACAAGATTGCCTCCACCCTTGCCTCTGAAGGAAAGACTAAGCCCTGAGACAGGTCGAAAGAAACGCCTAGATGAGTGAAACTTGAGAACGGATAAGACTTGACTTTTTGAAAATTATAATCCAACCTAGTCCGCATGACAACCTGCGTACCTCTGGAATAATTATTGAAAGAGTTGAATGCAGAAACTATACTCGAGGATATAGAAGACCACGGATAAATTGTCTGAATTGATAGATGATGAAGAATTCCTGCTGCAGCTGAAAACTATGTAGAGGGATTAAATCCTGGATCTCAATTTCCTTGTAAAATAGTTGTCCACAGACAGCTACATGACTCTAGATATGAACTCTTCCTTTAGCAACAAAGAAAACAGAAAAAATTTCTGAAATCTTTCAACATAATAAGAGACCAAGAAATAGATGTCAGAACAAGGTCAATGAAAAAATATATAACAGCGATAGAGCAAGAACTCCCACTCTATCAACAGAAGAAAGAATAAAGTGACATCTACATAACATGAAATGTTTCATGCTGAACCCGGGCTTAATTTCTAGAAAATTGTGGCGAGTTAAAAAATTGCTCTCCATGATCAGTGCTAGGCGAGTGATCGCTCCTCTAGCAGAATGAAAATTTACAAATACATTTGAATGACATAAATATGCGCTTACATGTAAGGAGTAAAATATCTAAACCTTGAACAAAGATTTGAGATTTAAGGAGAGCTATTAATTGCTCTCCTGGGATGAATGTTAGGCAAGCTGCGAGAGTGAGAGTGATAGCTCACCTAAAAAATGATGCCCTGCTAAGCAAACTAAAAATGGGAATTGCCCCATATAATACTAAAGTAATAAAAATCAAAACTAAATTACAATCGCACCAAAATAATGTATTCAGATACAGCCTTGCATGATGCAGAATGTAAATCAACCGTCAAAATGTGAGTAATGGAATGAAATGTAATATCAGCAGCAACTCCCCCCCTCCCAACCACCACCCAGGGAGAACTAAAAGGAAAATTAAAAGCGGAAAGAAAGTGTAAAAATAATTCAAGGAACCTACTAATCAGACAAGAAAAAATAAGAGACTTAAGGCTATTAAGAAGATATTAAACTTACACGACAGAAAACCTGATCTCACACATCTGCCCCCACAAGACAGAAAACCAAGGAACAGAAAAAACTACTGAAAACCATCTACTGAGAATGACAAGAAGGAACTGAATAACACAGAAAAGCCTAAAGAAAAAATAAAGCTATGAAATAAACAAGCATAAAGACAACTTCAAGGAGCAGCACAATAAACTCTGATCTAGGAGAAAAAACCCCATAAAACTACAAAACGCTAGAAAGATATCATGAAAGGAAATAAAGGGGAAACAAAAAAGGGAAAGGAAGAATCAAACTGACAGATAAGACAACGATTGACAGCTACCGGAAGTAGGAAAAGTACAAAAAATATAAATTTACTAGCCAAGAAAACTGACGCCGAGATGTAAGGAAAGAACAAGCTTTTAAGTAAAAGGATAAAACTAGATGCAATCCAAAATTTGAAAATAAATAGAGAAAAGGGAAGAAAAAACCGCTGAAATGACAAAGAAGCGAAATGAAACCAGGGCAAAATGACTTGCCATAACCATGACGACAGAGAAGAAAACTGAGTCACTGAAAGGAATAGAATCAAGAGAGGGAACCCCAAGAAGAGAATGGAACCAAGAATAATATCCACAAGAATAAAAAGACACTAAGAAAGGAGAAATAACCCATAAGAGGAAAAGAAGGAATAAAAGCCGAGATATAGAATAATTAATACGGTAAAATAAGCGCAACGAATTAACTCCCTTAGGTTAAAATAAATACGTCAACCTGCCTACATAAGAGGAGAAAGGAGCGACAGAAAAGGCTGAACGGCCCGAAGACAACTGGCCATCTAAAGGCGGATGAAAGGAAAATTACATATCTAGGTATGATGCGTAGAAACTTGGCCAGAAAGAGAAATAAATAAATCAATAAAATAAACTAAATCCAAGAGGAAATATTAAATAACGAGGCATGGGAACATTAAGACAAACTGAAAATACACGTTTGACGGAAGAATACAACTACCTTATCGGCTGAGTGTTCTATTTAAACCTACGATAGGCGCATATGAAAAAAGCTAAACCAAAAATCCCATATGGAAACCAGTCGGACGAGTCATTAATTCCGTTGAAATACTGTTACTGCTAATGAATAAATGCTGAATGTCTGTATAAATTCAAAGGACTAAAAGACTGGCAATGTCTCTGTATGAAGATTTTTTAGAGCAATTACGGAAATAAGACTAACTCTTAGGCCAGATGATGACTAGGTCCTATGAAAATGAGCACGGAAATTGAAGTCCCTGAAAACGTAAGCGCGGAAAAAATCTTGGAAACAGAAATACATGAACCAGAAGTAGAATTGGAAACGTAAATGAGCAAACCGGAAGTATAAAACCGGAAACAACAGGATCATACAGACCCCGATGTACAGTAAAACCGGAAGTAGAAGAGGAACCGGAAATACAAGAAGCGGAAGTAGAATAGGAAATGGAAATGAGCAAACCGGAAATATAAACCGGAAACTTGGCAAATCTGAACCAGAAGAGCACAAAGTGGAAGTTGGTGCTGAGAAAAGGCCTTAACAGGATTCTGCAGACCGTGACAATTTACCAAACCGGAAGTTGCAGATAAACCGGAAGCGGAAACCGGATGCTTAGCCGGATCTTGAAGACCCAGAAGAGCACCCCTCAAACGGGAACCGGAAGAGCTAACACAGGAATCGGAAAGGAAAGTGGAGATGAGCCTACCAGAAATCGAAAAATTAACAGGGGCCTGGGGACCCGGATATCGGGTAAGACCAGAAGCCAGACCAGAGATGGAAGAGCTAGCACCGGAAACAAAAAATGGAGAAAAGCCTACTAGAAATCGGAAGATTAACAGGGTCCTGAGGACCCGGATATCTGGCCAAACCGGAAGCAATATCAGAAACGGAAGAGGGAGGACCGGAAATGGAAACCGGAAGTAGAACAGGGTCTTGCAGACCCGAATCTACCAAGCACCTACTGGAAGTGCTCCCGACGGAACTAGATTAAGGACTGGTGATCTAACAACGTTGTGCATAACCAGACTCACGGAAACTTTGACGTTGGCAATGGAGCAACCAGACACATCCGGCACCACTACTTGTGGGTCTTGCCTAGCCCCAAGCATTACATGGGTTTGAGAAATAGGTGACCTACTCGAGACCACTTTTCCCTTCTTGGTCATCCTTTTTCCTGAACTTTGGTGAACTCGTCACCTGTCTCAGTGAGGGACACGGGTTTCCCCCACTTACAGACGAGGCCTTTTGGGTTCTGATTGGATCCTTCCGAATGGCTATCCACTTTCGCTGCCCGAAAGGCTGATGAAATGCGCTCATCCAAAGATTTTGTCAATACTGAAGCGATCGACTCGAAACGAGTGAATAAAACCATTACCGCCTCGCTATTCTGATTACTAGAGGAAGGCCACCATTCCACTGCTGCTGAAGCTAATTTATACGGGTTAGAAACTGATTTGACCTTTGCAGCAGTAGGAGGGGAGCGATGAGAGGCCACTAATGCTTTCGAAACATAATCTTTAAAATAAAGCTTTTGCAAAGCTGGCGACCACCCCTTGCATATTCCGCACATTACGAGAGGTGAACATGAGGTACACTAAAGGCACACGTGCCCAGCTAATTCAGAGGGGTGATGGCGATCACACTGTGTTGACGTACATTTCACCTTTTCTCCCGATTTAACAGATTCCTATAAACGAACAAATAAGAAAAAATGAAGCATACAGCTTCTGATAATAAAGGGACATCTCTAACAAACGCCTAACAAAGGCAGAGAAAGCACATGCTAGAAAAGGCGGGAAAATGAGGATTCAAAAAATTCAGAATTGTTTTAAGTAAAAAACACATATATTATCTTGGTACTCTTCAGAAAATAAAGTAAGAGAACCTTAAAGTTAGAACTCCTACTTAGCAGAATATAATGAGTGAATAAATGGCTAGGGTAAATGGCGATGATGCTGAAATGGAAGGCATGGTTGACTACCACAAAAACAGGTAACGAAGTTACATAAGTACAATAAATCATCAGAAATCCATAAAACATTTAACAAACATAACTTTGTCCACAGAGACTTCATATTAGGCATGATCTTTCGATTATTAATCCTTCAAATCAGTAACCGACACAGTAAAGAAGTACAAAAACCTAGACTGGATTTTAAACTAACTTTCTGCTTGCAGAATATTTGAAAAGTGAATCTGTTTCCTAGTTGAGCTCCTCTGCGCATGCGCATACATGCGCAGGTGACAGGTGTCACTGAGGAGTGTGTATAGACTGGTATGTGCAGGTGACAGGTGTCACTGAGGAGTGTGTATAGACTGGTGCCAGTCTCTGATAGGCCATATGCTGGGAGTGTGCTCTACCAGTAGCCTGGTTGAGGGTATGATGAAGTGGTATAGGCATATGGAGGCATGTAAGCAAGTATACAAATTTTATTCTGGTGGCTAAATGCAAAGTAGTTGATTTAGTAAGTAGTGATTGAACGGTAAAGGATGTTTGTGGTGTAATAACAACTGTTCTTGTACAAGCAGTATCTATTACCGCTGTTCCAAATGCTTCAGTCATTAATATTTCACTTTTATCACGATCACTAGTGAAAAGGGTAATGTTTACTGATTCAGATTTAGTACTATTTTTCCTATAATATGAGGACAATCTTCTGCCAAATGAAAATGAGATTCACAGATTACACACTTAGTCCATTTGCCATATTTATTAAGTGGATTTCTACCCTTTATGTTAGTGGTGTTATTACCTCGGTATGTTACACTTCTTGGTTTAAATTCAGAATTTGTTCTCTCAGTAGCATAAATAGTGTCAACTTGCTCTTGTTTTATTTTTTCCATGCTACCACTTGCAAGCTCGTCACTAAAGATTCTCTTACGTGCAGACTTCAATGTATCAAATTTTATGATAATTTTTCGCCTTTGAATTAAGACTAGCATTATCTAATAGTTTAAATGCTAGTACAGAATCAGGTAAAGACATTTCATGTCTCTTTAGACATTTCATGTCTCTTTGTTCTATTATAACTAAGCTCAAATTCACTAATATAATTACTCATAGTCATTGTGTCATTCTTTTTAACTGTCAAAATTTGTATAAGCTTCATAAGCGCTATCAATAACATCTTTTTATACACAATATCTAAAGCGGCTAACAATGTTTCCATTCCATTTTCTTGATTCAGATCCTCGGCTTCAAGCTCCAAAGCAGTTTCTTTCGCTTGTGTATATGGTCTTAGTTGTTGGTACAACAAAGTTAGAGGTAATGATTGATAGTGGCTTTCAAGTCTCAGCTGTTGATCCTGCAGTATTTTATTGGGCAGATAAGGATGAACCAAAATGTGGATTAGCCAGTCATGTTGATGATTTTATATGGTCTGGTGATGAAAACTTTGAACCAAACATTATTGGCCGTGTAAGACAGAAGTTGAATGTTGGCCGTGAAGAGTTTGACTCTTTCAAGTATGTAGGATTAAACTTAACTTCAAGCAATAACATGATCCTTCTAAATCAACATCAGTATATCAAGTGTCTTGAACAAATTGATTTAAGCAAAGCTAGAGCTAATGAAAAGGAATCGCCTTTGAAAGTATCTGAAAGTGATGTTCTGCGCTCAAAAATAGGCCAAATAATGTGGATAGCCACTCAAACTAGACCAGATGTTGTGTTTGATGCCAGTCTATTAGCTTCATCTTTGAATCAAGCTATGGTGAAAGATATTATGGAAATAAATAAAGTCATTAAGAAAATCAAGTCTGATAATGTTATCTTGAAATACCAGTATTTAGGAGATAGTGATTCATTAAAACTATTGGTCTTTAGTGATGCTTCATTAGGCAATCTTCCAGATGGAGGTAGTCACGGTTATATAATATTTCTAGTAGGTAACAATAGCAATTTTTCATTATTAACATGGCAATCAAAGAAGGTTAGAAGAGTGGTATGTAGTACTCGTGCTGCAGAAGCTTTGGCTATGTCAGAGGCAGTTGATGAAGCTGCATTTTGGCATACCTGTACACAGAAATTACTCTTGGGCATGCTTGTCAAAATCTGTTACCTTTAGAATGCATAAGAGATAATTACTCATTTTATCAGATTAAGTAAATTTATCAAATTTCTTTTTCACGAGTGAGATGACATACTTACCTCCTAACACTCTTGATATACTAGTATATCGGC
This sequence comes from Chaetoderma sp. LZ-2023a, assembly GCA_034401795.1. Taxonomy (NCBI): domain Eukaryota; kingdom Metazoa; phylum Mollusca; class Caudofoveata; order Chaetodermatida; family Chaetodermatidae; genus Chaetoderma; species Chaetoderma sp. LZ-2023a. Next base: position 58,631,344 of record CM067372.1, read on the forward strand.
TCTAAATTCAATAATATTCAGAATTATAAAAAGTTAGGTGCCCCTAATGGGCAGGTGGAAGTACACAGTCATGCACATGACAAACACCACCCTCTGCGCATGCGCACACCGGTACTTCCATTACTAAATATTGGCTGACATAGAAGCAACTATTCAATAGCCAAAGGACCAGGCCACCGTGGGGTGGCGAGGCCGGGGTCCTGTTAGGGAAATTTGATAAATTTACTTATTTCACATCATGAGAACATACTTACCTTCCTAACACTCTTGATAAAAACCAGAATTTGAAAGTAAATCTGGTGGGAGGGAGGCAAGGTCCTGAAAACCCGCACACCCTCGAAGAGACTAGGCTCTTTGAATTCTCAAGAGATTTAAAACATCTGAAATTGTGACTGAAAACCACAACCAGAAATAGAATTTTGCATCGGATAATCGACCGATGAAGAGAGATTGATCAAAAGGCAAATGCTCTCCCCCCCCCCTCCCCTTTCTGAGGAAGGTTAGGAAAAAACGCTGCTCTAAATGACTAGCACGTTCTCTAATACTTAATGAAAAGTATTACTAGACATTGGAAAAAGAAGGATTGCTTCTATTTCAAAAAACTCTCTGAAAAAACCACAATTAAGAGACATTAACCATCACCATATTAAAAATAAAATTGACACCATCACCAAGACAGAAAATCAAACAATGGTCATAACCACTGACCTCTGATGTCTTGGACGCGGCACTCATCTCTTCCCCCACCGGATGAAGAGAAGTGTACCAGCTAATAGTAGGGATACCATACCAACAAATGTGATATTTGAAAATAGCAGAGGAGGAAAACTATTTACAAACATAAACCTCTGCAGTAATATTTTATTTCCTTAGGACTGAGACGGCGAGTGGGTTAGAAGTGTCACGAAGGTAATGGTCGGTAAAACCTGACTCACAGTGCCACTGGGCTACTGACATAATGTCTTCCACAGAAACACCATTAAATAATGCCGTGGAAGTTACCACACCACGGACACTATGAGCCTTGGCTCTATCTACCTGGATTCCAGTGGCTGTTTTATGACAGAATTGGATACATTCCACTATCCATCTGGAAATAGTGTCTCTTGACGCCCTACCATGGGGTTCAATATATGACAACCATAGGGAACATGGGTCCGTCCGCCAAACCCGAGTTCTTTGTTGTACTTATTCAAAGCACGGACTGGACACCATACCTTAGCACCAGGATCATATCTGGTTACGGCAGGTAAAATAATAGGTTTACCCGGATACTTTAAAGATTGATTCTTAGCCAAGAAATTCAATCTTGGTAGAAGCTTAAGGCCTTCACCTGTAACTATATAACGGTCAGGCTCAGCAGACAAGGCATGAATTTCACTCCTGCGTCTGGCTGATGCTGCCGCAACTAAAAATACAGTTTTAAGTGTCAATAATTTAACAGATATAGCACTAAGTGGTTCAAAAGGTTTATCACTCAAAACCTGCAGAACCAGAGAAAGACTCCAAGACGGTGTCAGTGGAGGATTTCTTGGTCTGAGATTGCCCATACCTTTAATAAGAGTATTTAAAACACTTACTTCATCACTTCCCCTCTTTGCCAAGCAAGGGATAACAGTCATCAATGCTGATTTGTATCCAGCAACAGAATTAGGTTGAAGACTATAGGTATCATACAGGTGACAGAGAAAATCAGCTACTACCTGAATAGATGCTTCCATCGGATTGATACATCTCTTTGAGCACCATTCTGCAAATCTGTTGATTTTATAATTATAAGCTCTGGAGGTTGACCCCCTCCTGGCTCTGGCCATGAAATTGGCTGCTTGCTCAGAAAAGCCCTCCTTAATCGTGGATTGTTTGACAACATCCATGCAGTCAATTGAAACATTGACGGATTGTTGTGAAGGGTCTTGCCCTGGAAGATAATATTGTCCATCAGTGGCAGAGGAACCGGATAGCAAACCAGAAGGTCCAGCAGATCCGTAAACCATGATCGGCTTGGCCAATTCGGGGCGATCAGAAGCACTTGGCATTCCTCTTCTCCGATCTTCTGAAGGATTCATGGGATCAGGATTGTTGGAGGGTATGCGTATGCATACATTCCCTTCCAACTGATAGCTAGCGCATCTATTGCGATAGCGCTTGGATCTGGAATCGGAGAAACGTACGTCGTCATATTCGCATTCTTCTTCATTGCGAACAAATCTATGTTGGGCTTTCCCCAATGATTGAGCAGGTGATCTGCCACACACTGATTTAGTTGCCATTCCATAGGCAGAATCCTTCGGCTCAATGAGTCTGCTAACAGATTCAGCCTTCCCGGAATATGAACTGCTTTCAAGGTGATCATATGATCCATGCACCAGCAAAGCAGCTTCCATGTCATCATACAGAGACTGGGCGACTTCATTCCACCCTGGTGGTTTATGTAACTCACTACTGTAGAGTTGTCTGAACGTATCATCACAAATTTTCCCTCCACTTCCTTTAGGAAGTGTTCCAGGCCTAGAACTACAGCCCGCAGTTCTAGCATGTTGATATGTTCCTTTGACTGTTCCAGATTCCAAAGCCCTGATACAGTGGCTTCTTCCAGGCAAGCTCCCCAACCCTCCATCGATGCATCCGTAAACATCGTTACTTGAGGGTGGGGAGGGGTCAGCATGACCCCCGCCAGGAGATTTCCTCTCTCCATCCACCAATGAAGGTGATGAATGAGAGGGTCCAACACTTGAATGCGCGAGTCCAGTGATCCAGAACTCTGCGTCCACCGAGTCATGAGAAACAATTGAATCGGCCGCCTGTGTAAGGCCGCCTGAGGAATGACTGGTTCCATCGAAACCATCAGACCTAACATTCTCAGATAGACCCGTGCTAGAATATAACGACTGTCGCAAACCAACTGAATGCACGAGAGGAGAGTTTCCACTCTCTCCTGGGACGGATAAACATATCCTATCTCCAGATAGAAGAACATACCCAGGTAAACAAACTTCTGGGATGGAGTCAGCTCTGATTTCTGAAAGTTGATTATCCAGCCTAAATCTGTGAGAGTTTCCAAAACTATCTCCAGATTTGCTGTCAAACTTTCTGGGTTGTGTGCTTTTAGCAACCAGTCGTCTATGTAAGTGTGAACAGCTATATTTCTCCTGCGGAGGTATGCCGTGATAGCCAGTACCACTCGAGTGAAGACCCTTGGCGCCGTCGAGACGCCGAATGGAAGAACCTTGAATTCCCATTGGCGTCCCTGAAAAGCAAATCTCAGGAACCGACGAAAACTCCTTGCAATTGGAATGTGGAAGTAAGCATCCTTGAGATCTATAGATGCTGTCCACATCCCCTTCTCTAACCCCAACAAGTCGGTGTGTCTAAAAACTCGTTTTGTGGTTTGAGATTGAGAATTGGTCTCCAACCCCCGGTGTTCTTTGCCACAAGAAACACGGTTGAATAGAAGCCCGGGCAATCCTGCACCGGTTGAATTGCTTCTTTTAGAACTAGAGATTCTATCTCCTCTTCTATGCACAACCGCTTGTCTGGATCTCTTGGAATCTGAGTCCAGACCGGTACCAGAGACAAACGCAACGGCGGACCTCATCCATTCTGGACTGTATCCGTGCGAAAGCCATTGCAAGACTAAGCGGTCCTGAATTAACCGCGCCCACTTGTGAATGTGACAAGTCAACCGACCTCCCACTGGTGCACCTAGGGTTGACGGCGTGCCCATAAATTTTAGAAGTGTGTGTGTCTCTGTAACGAGTGGCAACACCCGAGTGGTACTTGTGATAACCGGAAAAAATTTTCTTGCATCAGGCCCGGTTACCACGCGCCGCTCCCCGCGCGCCGCGACCAGTGCCACGTGCACCGTGGTGCACGGGCTGCTGTCTGGCAGGCTGCGCTTGAGGCGCTGGCTGTCGTACAACAGCACGCTGCTGCTGGCGTAGCCGACGTGGTCTCTGAAACTGGCCGGCCTGCTGGCCTCTGACACTGCCAGCCCCGCCACGAGCGTACGGCTGTCGAGCAGCCGAGGGCTGAACACGCACGTGTTCCCTGCGCAGCACTTCAAACTGTGCACGCAGCGCCCTCTGGTTGTTCACCAAAGTCACTGTCTCCTGGAGGTGCCAACAACCTTCACCTCCAAAGAGTCCAGGGCCCGCCATCGGCGCTTGCATCAAGCGCGACTTGAGCTCCTGAGACGGGCACAAATTGTCCAATGCAAAAGTGCGCCTCGTCCTCAGTGACTTTGTGACCGACCTAGTCAGACAGTCCAACGCCAGGTTGATGCCATCCTGGATGGCTCGTTGGACTGTCACGGGACTAGGCTGTTGCTGCACCGACGCTGCTACGACGCCCGATAGCAGCTGAGAGACATGCGACAGCGCACTGATCGCTGCTCGCGAGCTCTCCTCGGTGTCACGCAAGGCGGCATTCGCCGAGCGCATAGCGCCCGTGCACAACGCTCCCGTGTCAGCCCGGGAACCCGGCCGCATATCTCCCCCCAGAGCGGCGCGGTCATCCGCACTCGGTCTGGGTGCCAGGCCATACCGAGCATATTGACTGGCAGTAACCCGACATCGCCGACCTACCTCGCGGGGGGGGCCTTCGCGAGGCGACCTCTCGGTCTGATCGACTCCTCTGCCGCCGCGAACATATCTAAGATATGTTCAGCGTACGGCAGAGACAGAGCCGTGCTGGCCAACGGCTTCGCCTGTAACCATGCCCGAGGGTTACCGGCGGCCGTCTCGTCCACGGCGAGCTCTGGTCTTACAGCGAAGAGCCACGCACACGCCTCTGACCAGTCTTCATCCGTGGCTACCGGCGAACTGCCGACGAGCAGCGGGCCCTCGTCATCCTCAATGGCATTCGCAGGTATGGCCGAGGAGGAGGCTATAGACGAACCTGGTTGCCCAGGGAACGTATACGGGCCCGCGAGGGCTGGCATTGCATTCTCCATAGGCAAACCAGGCTCCAAGGCTGCGCTTGTGTGAGGGGGAACATGCACACTAAGTAAATTTGGCACATTTCTTTTTCACGAGTGAGATGACATACTTACCTCCCTAACACTCTTGATATACTAGTATATCGGCTCTAAATTCAATAATATTCAGAATTATAAAAAGTTAGGTGCCCCTAATGGGCAGGTGGAAGTACACAGTCATGCACATGACAAACACCACCCTCTGCGCATGCGCACACCGGTACTTCCGTTACTAAATATTGGCTGATATAGAAGCAACTATTCAATAGCCAAAGGACCAGGCCTCCGTGGGGTGGTGAGGCCGGGATCCCGTTAGGGAGGTAAGTATGTCATCTCACTCGTGAAAAAGAAATTTGCCAAATTTACTTATTTCACATCATGAGAACATACTTACCTCCCTAACACTCTTGATAAAAACCAGAATTTGAAAGTAAATTTTGGTGGGAGGGAGGCAAGGTCCTGAAAACCCGCACACCCTCGAAGAGGCTAGGCTCTTTGAATTCTCAAGAGATTTAAAACATCTGAAATTGTGACTGAAACCACAACCAGGAATAGAATTTTGCATCGGATAATCGACCGATGAAGAGAGATTGATCAAAAGGCAAATGCGCTCCCCCCCCCCTCTTTCTGAGGAAGGTTTAGGAAAAAACGCTGCTTTAAATGACTAGCACGTTCTCTAATACTTAATGAAAGTATTACTAGACATTGGAAAAAGAAGAATTGCTTCTATTTCGAAAACTCTCTGAAACACCACAATTAAGAGACATTAACCATCACCATATTAAAAAATAAAATGACACCATCACCAAGACAGAAAATCAAAAAATGGTCATAACTACTGACCTCTGATGTCTTGGACGCGGCACTCATCCCTTCCCCCACCGGATGAAGAGAAGTGTACCAGCTAATAGTAGGGATATCCTACCAACAAATGTGATATTTGAAAATAGCAGAGGAGGAAAACTATTTACAAACATAAACCTCTGCATAAATATTTTATTTCCTGAGGACTGAGACGGCGAGTGGGTTAGAAGTGTCACGGAGGTAATGGTCGGTAAAACTTGACTCACAGTGCCACTGGGCTACTGACATAATGTCTTCAATAGAAACACCATTAAATAATACTGTGGAAGTTACCACACCACGGACACTATGAGCCTTGGCTCTATCTACCTGGATTCCAGTGGCTGTTTTATGACAGAATTGGATACATTCCACTATCCATCTGGAAATAGTGTCTCTTGACGCCCTACCATGGGGTTCAATATATGACAACCATAGGGAACATGGGTCCGTCCGCCAAACCTGAGTTCGTTTCTTGTACTTATTCAAAGCACGGACTGGACACCATACTTTAGCACCAGGATCATATCTGGTTAAGGCAGGTAAAATAATAGGTCTACCCGGATACTTTAAAGATTGATTCTTAGCCAAGAAATTCAATCTTGGTAGAAGCTTAAGGCCTTCACCTGTAACTATATAACGGTCAGGCTCAGCAGACAAGGCATGAATTTCACTCCTGCGTCTGGCTGAAGCCGCCGCCACTAAAAATACAGTTTTAAGTGTCAATAATTTAACAGATATAGCACTAAGTGGTTCAAAAGGTTTATCACTCAAAACCTGCAGAACCAGAGAAAGACTCCAAGACGGTGTCAGTGGAGGATTTCTAGGTCTGAGATTGCCCATACCTTTAATAAGAGTATTTAAAACACTTACTTCATCACTTCCCCTCTTTGCCAAGCAAGGGATAACAGTCATCAATGCTGATTTGTATCCAGCAACAGAATTAGGTTGAAGACTATAGGTATCATACAGGTGACAGAGAAAATCAGCTACTACCTGAATAGATGCTTCCATCGGATTGATACATCTCTTTGAGCACCATTCTGCAAATCTGTTGATTTTATAATTATAAGCTCTGGAGGTTGACCCCCTCCTGGCTCTGGCCATGAAATTGGCTGCTTGCTCAGAAAAGCCCTCCTTAATCGTGGATTGTTTGACAACATCCATGCAGTCAATTGAAACATTGACGGATTGTTGTGAAGGGTCTTGCCCTGGAAGATAATATTGTCCATCAGTGGCAGAGGAACCGGATTGCAAACCAGAAGGTCCAGCAGATCCGTAAACCATGATCGGCTTGGCCAATTCGGGGCGATCAGAAGCACTTGGCATTCCTCTTCTCCGATCTTCTGAAGGATTCATGGGATCAGGATTGTTGGAGGGTATGCGTATGCATACATTCCCTTCCAACTGATAGCTAGCGCATCTATTGCGATAGCGCTTGGATCTGGAATCGGAGAAACGTACGTCGTCATATTCGCATTCTTCTTCATTGCGAACAAATCTATGTTGGGCTTTCCCCAATGATTGAGCAGGTGATCTGCCACACACTGATTTAGTTGCCATTCCATAGGCAGAATCCTTCGGCTCAATGAGTCTGCTAACAGATTCAGCCTTCCCGGAATATGAACTGCTTTCAAGGTGATCATATGATCCATGCACCAGCAAAGCAGCTTCCATGTCATCATACAGAGACTGGGCGACTTCATTCCACCCTGGTGGTTTATGTAACTCACTACTGTAGAGTTGTCTGAACGTATCATCACAAATTTTCCCTCCACTTCCTTTAGGAAGTGTTCCAGGCCTAGAACTACAGCCCGCAGTTCTAGCATGTTGATATGTTCCTTTGACTGTTCCAGATTCCAAAGCCCTGATACAGTGGCTTCTTCCAGGCAAGCTCCCCAACCCTCCATCGATGCATCCGTAAACATCGTTACTTGAGGGTGGGGAGGGGTCAGCATGACACCCGCCAGGAGATTTCCTCTCTCCATCCACCAATGAAGGTGATGAATGAGAGGGTCCAACACTTGAATGCGCGAGTCCAGTGATCCAGAACTCTGCGTCCACCGAGTCATGAGAAACAATTGAATCGGCCGCCTGTGTAAGGCCGCCTGAGGAATGACTGGTTCCATCGAAACCATCAGACCTAACATTCTCAGATAGACCCGTGCTAGAATATAACGACTGTTGCAAACCAACTGAATGCACGAGAGGAGAGTTTCCACTCTCTCCTGGGACGGATAAACATATCTTATCTCCAGATAGAAGAACATACCCAGGTAAACAAACTTCTGGGATGGAGTCAGCTCTGATTTCTGAAAGTTGATTATCCAGCCTAAATCTGTGAGAGTTTCCAAAACTATCTCCAGATTTGCTGTCAAACTTTCTGGGTTGTGTGCTTTTAGCAACCAGTCGTCTATGTAAGTGTGAACAGGTATATTTCTCCTGCGGAGGTATGCCGTGATAGCCAGTACCACTCGAGTGAAGACCCTTGGCGCCGTCGAGATGCCGAATGGAAGAACCTTGAATTCCCATTGGCGTCCCTGAAAAGCAAATCTCAGGAACCGACGAAAACTCCTTGCAATTGGAATGTGGAAGTAAGCATCCTTGAGATCTATAGATGCTGTCCACATCCCCTTCTCTAACCCCAACAAGTCGGTGTGTCTAAAAACTCGTTTTGTGGTTTGAGATTGAGAATTGGTCTCCAACCCCCGGTGTTCTTTGCCACAAGAAACACGGTTGAATAGAAGCCCGGGCAATCCTGCACCGGTTGAATTGCTTCTTTTAGAACTAGAGATTCTATCTCCTCTTCTATGCACAACCGCTTGTCTGGATCTCTTGGAATCTGAGTCCAGACCGGTACCAGAGACAAACGCAACGGCGGACCTCATCCATTCTGGACTGTATCCGTGCGAAAGCCATTGCAAGACTAAGCGGTCCTGAATTAACCGCGCCCACTTGTGAATGTGACAAGTCAACCGACCTCCCACTGGTGCAGCTAGGGTTGACGGGGTGCCCATAAATTTTAGAAGTGTGTGTGTCTCTGTAACGAGTGGCAACACCCGAGTGGTACTTGTGATAACCGGAAAAAATTTTCTTGCATCAGGCCCGGTTACCACGCGCCGCTCCCCGCGCGCCGCGACCAGTGCCACGTGCACCGTGGTGCACGGGCTGCTGTCTGGCAGGCTGCGCTTGAGGCGCTGGCTGTCGTACAACAGCACGCTGCTGCTGGCGTAGCCGACGTGGTCTCTGAAACTGGCCGGCCTGCTGGCCTCTGACACTGCCAGCCCCGCCACGAGCGTACGGCTGTCGAGCAGCCGAGGGCTGAACACGCACGTGTTCCCTGCGCAGCACTTCAAACTGTGCACGCAGCGCCCTCTGGTTGTTCACCAAAGTCACTGTCTCCTGGAGGTGCCAACAACCTTCACCTCCAAAGAGTCCAGGGCCCGCCATCGGCGCTTGCATCAAGCGCGACTTGAGCTCCTGAGACGGGCACAAATTGTCCAATGCAAAAGTGCGCCTCGTCCTCAGTGACTTTGTGACCGACCTAGTCAGACAGTCCAACGCCAGGTTGATGCCATCCTGGATGGCTCGTTGGACTGTCACGGGACTAGGCTGTTGCTGCACCGACGCTGCTACGACGCCCGATAGCAGCTGAGAGACATGCGACAGCGCACTGATCGCTGCTCGCGAGCTCTCCTCGGTGTCACGCAAGGCGGCATTCGCCGAGCGCATAGCGCCCGTGCACAACGCTCCCGTGTCAGCCCGGGAACCCGGCCGCATATCTCCCCCCAGAGCGGCGCGGTCATCCGCACTCGGTCTGGGTGCCAGGCCATACCGAGCATATTGACTGGCAGTAACCCGACATCGCCGACCTACCTCGCGGGGGGGGGCCTTCGCGAGGCGACCTCTCGGTCTGATCGACTCCTCTGCCGCCGCGAACATATCTAAGATATGTTCAGCGTACGGCAGAGACTAAACGAAATCTAGGATTTCTTTTTTCACGAGAGAGTTGATACTTACCTCCCTAATACTTTTGATATTGCTAAATATTGGCTTTCACTCAATAAACACTCAGATTTAAAACAGTTAGGTGCCCCTACTGGGCAGGGAGTCAGAGCGTAGTCTGGCGGATGCCAGCCCCACCACCGCGCATGCGCAGACTAGCACTTCCTCTGACTAGATTATTGGCTGACACACATGCAACTATTAAGAGCCTGAAGACCGAGCCTCTGTGGGGTGGAGAGGCCGGGTCCGTATCTAGGGAGGTAAGTATCAACTCTCTCGTGAAAAAAGAAATCCTAGATTTCGTTTATTTCACTTCAAGAGTATACTTACCTCCCTAATACTTTTGATATTGCCAGAATTCGAAAGTGAATCTGGCGGGAGGGAGGCGAGGTCAAAAGACCAGCTCATCCCAATACGCTTTTCTGCGTTTAAGGCACTTAAACTTCTGAAACTGTAAGAAAAAACAGTCAGGATTTGACTAACCATCGGATAACACGACCGATGTATGAGAGATGACCGAATGTCATATGCGCTCCCCCCCCCTCCTTCCTGGGAGGAAGAGTCGACTGACCTCAATGTCCTATACGCTCTCTACGTACAAGTGCCATGTACTACAGGACAGAGACGAAAAAGCTCCATTTTCGTAACTCTCAACAATGAACCACACAAATACACAAACCATCACCATATTAATAACGGGTAATCGTGACAATACAATCAACAACGGACAACACATGAACAAGACTGACCTTGTTGAAAATGGCTGCTGACATCATCTTCCCATCGGTAAAGACTGATGCAGGCCCAAAAAAGTGGGTGTTTCCATAAATTAATTGTGATATATATAAGTAATGAGGAAATCACCTCAAAAAATATAAACCGATTTATTTTTTCAAAACCGACAAGGCGAGAGGATTAGAGGTGTCACGGAGATAATGGTCTGTAAAACTTGACTCACAGTGCCACTGAGCCACCGACATAATATCATCCACAGGGACCCCATTAAATAGGGCCGTGGATGTCACTACGCCGCGGACACTGTGAGCCTTGGCCACGTCAACCTGCTTCCCGGTGGCGGATTTATGGCAAAACTGAATGCATTCCACAATCCACCTGGAAATGGTGTCCTTAGAAGCCCTCCCATGGGGTTCAATATATGACAACCATAACGCTGACTGGTCGGTGCGCCATGCCGCCGTACGTTGTTTGTACCGGCGCAGCGCCCGGACGGGACACCATGCTTTAGAATTAGGATCATATCTAGTTAAAGCAGGCAAAATAATAGGTTGACCTGGATATTTCAACGACTGATTTTTAGCCAAGAAATTAATCCTAGGTAGCAGCTTAAGGCCTTCCCCTGAAACCACAAAACGGTCATCCTCGGCTGATAAGGCATGAATCTCACTCCTACGCCTAGCCGAGGCCGCAGCAATTAAAAACACAGTCTTCAGTGTTAATAGTTTCATAGAAATGGAACTAAGTGGTTCAAAAGGCTTATCACCTAGCACTTGAAGCACTAGCGATAAACTCCAAGACGGAATCACAGGAGGATTCCTTGGTCTTAGATTGCCCATGCCTTTAATTAATACATTCAATGTATTTACTTCATCACTTCCCCTCTTAGCCAAGCAAGGAATAACAGACATTAATGCTGACTTATAACCAGCAATAGAGTTAGGCTTGAGGCTATAGGCATCATAGAGGTGACAGAGGAAATCAGCTACTACTTGAATAGATGAATCCATTGGATCAATACATCTTTTTGAGCACCATTCTGCAAATCTGTTGATTTTATAATTATATGCTCTGGAGGTTGACCCCCTCCTGGCTTTGGCCATAAACATGGCTGCTTGCTCAGAAAAGCCCTCCTTAATTCTAGATTCCTTGACAACATCCACGCAGTCAATCTGAACATTGACGGATTGTTGTGAAGGGCCTTGCCCTGGAAGATAATATCGTCCATCAGAGGCAGAGGAACCGGATTGCAGACCAGAAGGTCCAGCAGATCCGTATACCATGATCGGCTTGGCCAATCCGGGGCGATCAGAAGCACTTGGCATTCCTCTTGTCTGATTTTCTGAAGAATTTTTGGAATCAGGATTGCTGGAGGGAATGCGTATGCATACATTCTCCCCCAGCTGATAGCTAACGCATCTGTTGCGAAAGCGCTTGGATCCGGAATCGGAGAGACGTACGTCGTCATCTTCGCATTCTTCTTCGTTGCGAACAAATCGATGTTGGGTTTCCCCCAATGGTCGAACAGACGATCCGCCACACATTGATTTAGTTGCCATTCCGTGGGTAAAACACTCATCCTTCGGCTCAATGAGTCTGCAAGCAGGTTTAACCTTCCCGGAATATGAACTGCTTTCAAGGTAATCTGGTGATCCAGACACCAACATAGCAGTTTCCATGTCATCATACAGAGACTGGGCGACTTCGTTCCGCCCTGGCGGTTTATGTAAGTCACAACTGTTGAGTTGTCTGAACGAATAAGAACAATCTTGCCCTGAACTTTCTGTAAGAAATGTTCCAGGCCCAGGACTACTGCTCTTAGCTCCAATAGATTTATATGTTCCTGTGACTGTTCCAGATTCCAAAGCCCTGATATCGTGGATTCTTCCAGGCAAGCCCCCCAGCCCTCCATCGATGCATCTGTATACACAGTCACCTGAGGGTGGGGAGGGGTTAGCAAAACCCCCGGTAAGAGATTCTCTGTATTCAACCACCATTGCAGGTGGTGAATCAGAGGCGCCAACACTGACACATTCGAGTCCAGCGAACCTGTACTCTGGGTCCATTGTGTCATGAGAAACAACTGGATCGGCCGCCTGCGTAAGGCGGCCTGAGGAATGACTGGTTCCAACGAAACCATCAACCCCAGCATTCTCAAGTAAACCCGTGCCAGGACATGACGACTGTCGCACACTGACTGAATCAACGAGATGAGTATTTGAACCCTCTCCTGAGTAGGATAAACATATCCTGTCTCCAGATCGAAGAACATCCCCAGGTAAACAAACTTCTGGGATGGAGTCAGCTCTGATTTTGGGAAATTGATCATCCAGCCCAAGTCTGTGAGAATTTTCAAAACAATCTCCAGATTGGCGGACAAACTTTCCCGGGTGTGCGCTTTCAACAGCCAGTCGTCTATGTACGTGTGGACTGCTATGCTTCTCCTGCGGAGGTATGCTGTGATCGCAAGAACCACACGGGTGAAAACCCGAGGAGCCGTGGAAATTCCGAAGGGCAACACCCTGAATTCCCACTGTCTGCCCTGGAATGCAAATCTCAGGAAGCGACAGAAACTCCTGTGGACGGGGATGTGGAAATAAGCGTCCTTCAAATCTATCGACGCCGTCCACATCCCCCTCTCCAACCCCGCCAACACCGAGCGCACCGTTTCCATCTTGAAACTGGGCGTCTCGATGAACTTGTTCAATGGCTTGAGGTTGAGAATCGGTCTCCACCCACCGGTGCGTTTTGTTACCAAGAACAGGGTTGAATAGAAGCCCGGACACCTTTGTGCCGGCTGAATAGCTCCTTTTTGTACGAGGGAATTTATCTCCTCCTCGATACACAACCTTTGATCTGGATCTCTCGGAACGGGAGTCCAGATTGGCACCAGAGACAGTCGCGACGGCGGGCCTGTCATCCACTCTGGATGATACCCCACGGAAAGCCATCGCAAGACTAAACGGTCCTGAGTTAACCGTTCCCACTCTTGCATGTGGTCGGCTAGCCGGCCTCCCACCGGTCCACCTAGGGACCGCGGTGGACACAAGGCATGCAAGAGCGGCACTGTCTCCGTCGCCATACACACCGGCGTGGTCCTTACCGCGGTAAGCGCCCTGTCAGGAACGATAACCACGCCCAGATCCTCGCGCGACCCGCCCCGCCCCGCGCGCACCTCGGTGCACGGGCGGCTGCCTGGCTGACGGCGGCTGAGGAGCCTGCGCCCCCCTCACTGCTGGCCGAATCGCACGCGGCCGAGGCCGGCGCTGCGACGGCGGCTGGCCTCTGACTTGGCCAGCACCACCTCGAGCCTGCAGGGGACGATACGCAGGGGCCGCGGCGCGAACGTTAGCACGACGCAGTACCTCAAACTGTTCGCGCAGCGCCCTCTGGTTATTCACCAGGGTGACCGTCTCCTGGAGGTGGCGACATCCCTCACCTCCAAAAAGACCAGGACCCGTCATAGGCGTACGGAGTAGCCTATTATACAGGTCCTGAGACGGGCACAGATTGTCCAGGGCAAATGTGCGTCTTGCCCTGACACTCCTGGTCACCGCCCGCGTCATACAGTCCAGCGCCAGGTTAATACCATCCTGGATGGTTCGCTGGACCGCGAGCGGGCCTGGCTGGCGCGATGCGGATGCCGTTACTACCCCCTGTAACAGCTGGGAGACGTGGGACAGAGCGGCAATCGAAGCCCTCCCACTCTCCTCCGCATCACGCAACGCGGTATTCGCCGAACGCAACGCGTTCGCGCACAAGACCCCCGCGTCAGAACGGGATCCTGGCCGCGTATCCTCACCCAAAGCCGCGCGGTCATCCACGCTGGGCTTGGGCACCACACCGTACCGCTGGTAGTCCAGGGGCACGATGCGACAACGCCTGGCCACCTCGCGAGGGGCCTTCGCGAGACGTCCACTCGTGTTAATGGACGCCTCCGCCGCCTTGAACATGTCAACGACATGCTCCGCCAGCGGCAGAGAAGGCATAGCGTTAGCAGTTGGTTTCCCAGCTAACCACGGCGTGTGAACACGGTGGCTAGCCGACTGCTCCACGGGCAGATCAGGCCTAACGCTCACCAACCACTGGCAAGCGTCATACCAATCCTCCTCCGTGGCTAACTGCGAGCGCTCTACAAGACGGGGTCCTTCGTCTTCCTCCTGAGCGCAAGCAGTACTTGACGGCGGGTACGCTGATACACCTGGCAAGCCAGGGAAAACATGCGGGCCTGACAGCACCGGCATGAGAATATCACTGGTTTGACCAGGAGCAGGCACCGCGGTAGAGCGCGGGGTATATATAGCCCTACCACGGGCCCGGCCAGCACCAGCTACACTCTCGGCAAGCCGAGGTATGCGGTACCGCTGGCCATCAGCAGCGCCCTGGGCCACCACCTGAACCGCGGACCTTACTCCAGGGTGAGTAATACCGTGGAAAAAAGCGCCTGTATTCCCCGCGAGGGGTGCACAAACGTCTTCATCCATGTCCGCGTCGTCAGACGGCGACCCTAGCAGGTAATCCTCATCACCCTGGTCAGAAAGATTAGACCCCGGGTCAGCAAAGAGAGCTAACCCGGGCTGACCAGGAACGGTGCCATAGGAGGGACTGGCCACCGCGGCGTGCGGATACCCCTGGACTGATAAGCAGCCAGCGGGTTCCAGCGACAACCGTCCACGGTCCCCTATCGGCGCGGCAATAAGCCTGCTGCCAGGGCCGTGGAACGCCCCCTCTAATGGGGCCACCTCTGAATCGTCGGACAACGGAAGCGGACTAAGGAAAATCGATCCAGAGGCGGGGATTACCTGCTCCGAAGCCGATGATGAGGACAATAAAGGATCTGGTCCAGGAAGCATGCCACGAAGCAACCCTGGAACCAAATCTTTTATTGTCCTCCTCATCTCTCCCAACATCTCGGTCCGGAAGGTCTCCATATCCACCGCGGACGAGACCTTCCCCTTACCCTTCTCACTTACAACCTCTCGTTTCCGCTTCTTCTTCTTCTCCTCCACTACCACCTTGTCCGTCGCCTGTAAGCAGCACAAGAATTCGGACATTAACTCGCCCCCCCAGTGCTTACATATGTCACAATTAATCAATGGACCACAAGGGCTACATCGATAACACAGATGCGGCCAGAACTTCACATGCATAAAACGTCCACAGGACGCGCAACCCGGTCCCTGAAACAGGGCAAAGGACAAGGAGTATGAGCAACTAGTTAAGCTTAGAAACTCAATCCAACTCAAGGAGAAGGAAAACGATCATAAAGATCAAAATACATCAAAAACCAGCCTAGCGCTTGAATTGCTAATAAATACATAGCCAGCTGATTATGACGTCATTAATCCCGTGACAGGAAAAATTCGATCCCAACAAAACATCCAAGTGCAAAGACGAATTGTATGCTGAATGGATAAGTTGACTACACAACCATCAGATACATATAGATAACTCTTTACTGGCAAAAATGTTAATTATCTCCCTTTGATTGTTTACAATAATTAACATCACCACATTACCAATAACTAGATACCTGACACTTTGTATAGACAAACCATCCAACGTGACGAACCGGAAACTCCACCATCTGCACGCCTCTTAACTCTCTCCACCTCATGGGGAAGGAATTGGAACAAGAGGGCAAAGTGAGAAGACCTTTATACCAGGCCTCCAACTCACTGGGCATAATTTTTCATTTGGTTAGATAACCTAACAGTGTTAGTAGGAAATGGAACCATGGTGGAGAGAATACTAATTCTCTGGTACTGTGACGTCACAACCTAGCGTCATACAGACCTGTGGACAGAAACAGAAAGAGAAATTAGTCCTAGGTAGCACCGAGTTGACCTAAACCAACTAACTAAGGCGCTTATCACGGTAAACGCGAGTCCCGGAAACACAATACACCGGGAAGAAAACTCGCTAATTTTACTAGAAGTCACCTGATTTAAAGGTCCTCCGTCCTCCTGTGGCGACGTATTCCTATCCGCCATCCAAAAAAGTGACTAACACTCCAAACAAACACCACTTAAACAGTTTAAGAGAGCGAAAAAGCTATTGACAAAAAAACATGTGTGATCTCTTTGCCAATAATCTAGCAAAGAGGAAGTGCTAGTCTGCGCATGCGCGGTGGTGGGGCTGGCATCCGCCAGACTACGCTCTGACTCCCTGCCCAGTAGGGGCACCTAACTGTTTTAAATCTGAGTGTTTATTGAGTGAAAGCCAATATTTAGCAATATCAAAAGTATTAGGGAGGTAAGTATACTCTTGAAGTGAAAAGAGCCGTGCTGGCCAACGGCTTCGCCTGTAACCATGCCCGAGGGTTACCGGCGGCCGGCTCGTCCACGGCGAGCTCTGGTCTTACAGCGAAGAGCCACGCACACGCCTCTGACCAGTCTTCATCCGTGGCTACCGGCGAACTGCCGACGAGCAGCGGGCCCTCGTCATCCTCAATGGCATTCGCAGGTATGGCCGAGGAGGAGGCTATAGACGAACCTGGTTGCCCAGGGAACGTATACGGGCCCGCGAGGGCTGGCATTGCATTCTCCATAGGCAAACCAGGCTCCAAGGCTGCGCTTGTGTGAGGGGGAACATGCACACTAAGTAAATTTGGCACATTTCTTTTTCACGAGTGAGATGACATACTTACCTCCCTAACACTCTTGATATACTAGTATATCGGCTCTAAATTCAATAATATTCAGAATTATAAAAAGTTAGGTGCCCCTAATGGGCAGGTGGAAGTACACAGTCATGCACATGACAAACACCACCCTCTGCGCATGCGCACACCGGTACTTCCGTTACTAAATATTGGCTGATATAGAAGCAACTATTCAATAGCCAAAGGACCAGGCCTCCGTGGGGTGGTGAGGCCGGGATCCCGTTAGGGAGGTAAGTATGTCATCTCACTCGTGAAAAAGAAATTTGCCAAATTTACTTATTTCACATCATGAGAACATACTTACCTCCCTAACACTCTTGATAAAAACCAGAATTTGAAAGTAAATTTTGGTGGGAGGGAGGCAAGGTCCTGAAAACCCGCACACCCTCGAAGAGGCTAGGCTCTTTGAATTCTCAAGAGATTTAAAACATCTGAAATTGTGACTGAAACCACAACCAGGAATAGAATTTTGCATCGGATAATCGACCGATGAAGAGAGATTGATCAAAAGGCAAATGCGCTCCCCCCCCCCCTCTTTCTGAGGAAGGTTTAGGAAAAAACGCTGCTTTAAATGACTAGCACGTTCTCTAATACTTAATGAAAGTATTACTAGACATTGGAAAAAGAAGAATTGCTTCTATTTCGAAAACTCTCTGAAACACCACAATTAAGAGACATTAACCATCACCATATTAAAAAATAAAATGACACCATCACCAAGACAGAAAATCAAAAAATGGTCATAACTACTGACCTCTGATGTCTTGGACGCGGCACTCATCCCTTCCCCCACCGGATGAAGAGAAGTGTACCAGCTAATAGTAGGGATATCCTACCAACAAATGTGATATTTGAAAATAGCAGAGGAGGAAAACTATTTACAAACATAAACCTCTGCATAAATATTTTATTTCCTGAGGACTGAGACGGCGAGTGGGTTAGAAGTGTCACGGAGGTAATGGTCGGTAAAACTTGACTCACAGTGCCACTGGGCTACTGACATAATGTCTTCAATAGAAACACCATTAAATAATACTGTGGAAGTTACCACACCACGGACACTATGAGCCTTGGCTCTATCTACCTGGATTCCAGTGGCTGTTTTATGACAGAATTGGATACATTCCACTATCCATCTGGAAATAGTGTCTCTTGACGCCCTACCATGGGGTTCAATATATGACAACCATAGGGAACATGGGTCCGTCCGCCAAACCTGAGTTCGTTTCTTGTACTTATTCAAAGCACGGACTGGACACCATACTTTAGCACCAGGATCATATCTGGTTAAGGCAGGTAAAATAATAGGTCTACCCGGATACTTTAAAGATTGATTCTTAGCCAAGAAATTCAATCTTGGT
Source organism: Chaetoderma sp. LZ-2023a (assembly GCA_034401795.1). Lineage (NCBI taxonomy): Eukaryota > Metazoa > Mollusca > Caudofoveata > Chaetodermatida > Chaetodermatidae > Chaetoderma > Chaetoderma sp. LZ-2023a. The sequence continues at coordinate 58,649,927 of CM067372.1, forward strand.
AGAAGCTTAAGGCCTTCACCTGTAACTATATAACGGTCAGGCTCAGCAGACAAGGCATGAATTTCACTCCTGCGTCTGGCTGAAGCCGCCGCCACTAAAAATACAGTTTTAAGTGTCAATAATTTAACAGATATAGCACTAAGTGGTTCAAAAGGCTTATCACTCAAAACCTGCAGAACCAGAGAAAGACTCCATGATGGTGTCAGTGGAGGATTTCTAGGTCTGAGATTGCCCATACCTTTAATAAGAGTATTTAAAACACTTACTTCATCACTTCCCCTCTTTGCCAAGCAAGGGATAACAGTCATCAATGCTGATTTGTATCCAGCAATAGAATTAGGTTGAAGACTATAGGTATCATACAGGTGACAGAGAAAATCAGCTACTACCTGAATAGATGCTTCCATCGGATTGATACATCTCTTTGAGCACCATTCTGCAAATCTGTTGATTTTATAATTATAAGCTCTGGAGGTTGACCCCCTCCTGGCTTTGGCCATGAAATTGGCTGCTTGCTCAGAAAAGCCCTCCTTAATCGCGGATTGTTTGACAACATCCATGCAGTCAATCGAAACATTGACGGATTGTTGTGAAGGGTCTTGCCCTGGAAGATAATATTCTCCATCAGTGGCAGAGGAACCGGATTGCAAACCAGAAATGCCAGTAGATCCGTAAACCATGATCGGCTTGGCCAATTCGGGGCGATCAGAAGAACTTGGCATTCCTCTTGTCTGATCTTCTGAAGGATCCTTGGAATCAGGATTGTTGGAGGGTATGCGTATGCATACATTCCCTTCCAACTGATAGCTAGCGCATCTATTGCGATAGCGCTTGGATCTGGAATCGGAGAAACGTACGTCGTCATCTTCGCATTCTTCTTCATTGCGAACAAATCTATGTTGGGCTTTCCCCAATGATTGAACAGGTGATCCGCCACACATTGATTTAGTTGCCATTCCGTAGGCAGAATACTCATCCTTCGGCTCAATGAGTCTTCTAACAGATTCAGCCTTCCCGGAATATGAACTGCTTTCAAGGTGATCATATGATCCATGCACCAGCAAAGCAGCTTCCATGTCATCATACAGAGACTGGGCGACTTCATTCCGCCCTGGCGGTTTATGTAACTCACTACTGTAGAGTTGTCTGAACGTATCATCACAAATTTTCCCTCCACCTCCTCTAGGAAGTGTTCCAGGCCTAGAACTACAGCCCGCAACTCTAGCATGTTGATATGTTCCTTTGACTGTTCCAGATTCCAAAGCCCTGATACAGTGGCTTCTTCCAGGCAAGCTCCCCAACCCTCCATCGATGCATCCGTAAACATCGTTACTTGAGGGTGGGGAGGGGTCAGTATGACCCCCGCCAGGAGATTTCCTCTCTCCATCCACCAGTGAAGGTGATGAATGAGAGGGTCCAACACTTGAATGCGCGAGTCCAGTGATCCTGAACTCTGCGTCCACTGGGTCATGAGAAACAACTGAATCGGCCGCCTGCGTAAGGCCGCCTGAGGAATGACTGGTTCCATCGAAACCATCAGACCCAACATTCTCAGATAGACCGGTGCTAGAATATAACGACTGTCGCAAACCAACTGAATGACGACTGTCGCAAACCAACTGAATGCACGAGAGGAGACTTTCCACTCTCTCCTGGGACGGATAAACATATCCTATCTCCAGATCGAAGAACATACCCAGGTAAACAAACTTCTGGGATGGAGTCAGCTCTGATTTCGGAAAGTTGAACATCCAGCCTAAATCTGTGAGAGTTTCCAAAACTATCTCCAGATTTGCTGTCAAACTTTCTGGGTTGTGTGCTTTCAGCACCAGTCGTCTATGTAAGTGTGAACAGGTATATTTCTCCTGCGGAGGTATGCCGTAATAGCAAGTACCACTCGAGTGAAGACCCTTGGAGCCATCGAGATGCCGAATGGAAGAACCTTGAATTCCCATTGGCGTCCCTGAAAAGCAAATCTCAGGAAACGACGAAAACTCCTTGCAATTGGAATGTGGAAGTAAGCATCCTTGAGATCTATAGACGCTGTCCACATCCCCTTCTCTAACCCCAACAACACCGATCTCACTGTTTCCATTTTGAAAGTCGGAGTGTCTAAAAACTTGTTTAGAGGCTTGAGGTTGAGAATTGGTCTCCACCCCCCGGTGTTCTTTGCCACAAGAAACACGGTTGAATAGAAGCCCGGGCAATCCTGCGCCGGTTGAATTGCTTCTTTTAGAACGAGAGAATCTATCTCCTCTTCTATGCACAACCGCTTGTCTGGATCTCTTGGAACCTGAGTCCAAACCGGTACCAGAGACAAATGCAACGGCTGACCCCTTATCCAATCTGGACGGTATTCGTGCGAAAGCCATTGCAAGACTAAGCGGTCCTGAATTAACCGCGCCCAATTCTGAATGTGACAAGTCAAACGACCTCCCACTGGTGCACCTAGGGTTGACAGGGTGCCCATAAATTTTAGAAGTGGGTGTGTCTCTCATACGAGTGGCAACACCCGAGTGATACATGTGATAACCGGAAAAATTTTTCTTGCATCAGGCCCGGTTACCACGCGCCGCGACCAGCGCCACGCGCACCACGGTGCGCGGGCTGCTGTCTGGCAGGCAGCGCTTGAGGCGGCGGCTGTCGCACAAGCTGCTGCTGGCGTAGCCGACGCGGTCTCTGAAACCTGCCGGCCGGCTGGCCTCTGACACTGCCAGCTCCGCCACGAGCATACGGCTGTCGAGCAGCCGAGGGCTGAACACGCACGTGTTCCCTGCGCAGCACTTCAAACTGTGCCCGCAGCGCCCTCTGGTTGTTCACCAAAGTCACCGTCTGCTGGAGGTGCCGACAACCTTCACCTCCAAAGAGTCCAGGGCCCGCCATCGGCGCTTGCATCAAGCGCGACTTGAGCTCCTGCGACGGGCACAAATTGTCCAGTGCAAACGTGCGCCTCGTCCTCAGCGACTTCGTGACTGACCTAGTCAGACAGTCCAACGCCAGGTTGATGCCATCCTGGATGGCTCGTTGGACTGTCACGGGACTAGGCTGTTGCTGCACCGACGCTGCTACCACCCCCGATAGCAGCTGAGAGACATGCGACAGCGCACTGATCGCTGCTCGCGAGCTCTCCTCGGTGTCACGCAAGGCGGCATTCGCCGAGCGCATAGCGCCCGTGCACAACGCTCTCGTGTCAGCCCGGGAACACGGCCGCGTATCTTCCCCCAGAGCGGCGCGGTCGTCCGCTCTCGGTCTGGGTGCCAGGCCATACCGAGCATACTGACTGGCAGTAACCCGACATCGCCGACCTACCTCGCGGGGGGCCTTCGCGAGGCGACCTCTCGGTCGGATCGACTCCTCTGCCGCCGCGAACATATCGAAGACATGATCAGCGTACGGCAGAGACAGAGCCGTGCTGGCCAACAGCTTCGCCTGTAACCATGCCCGAGGGTTACTGGCGACCGTCTCCTCAACGGCGAGCTCTGGTCTCACAGCGAGGAGCCACGCACACGCCTCCGACTAGTCTTCGTCCGTGGCTACCTGCGAACTGCCGACGAGCAGCGGGCCCTCGTCATCCTCATTCGCAGGCACGGCCGAGGAGGCTATAGACGAACCTGGCTGCCCAGGGAACGTATACGGGCCCGCGAGGGCTGGCATAGCATTCTCCATAGGCAAACCAGGCTCCAAGGCCGCGCTTGTTTGAGGGGGATCATACACACCAGCGCGGCCCGGAACGTCAGTATGAGACTCCACGTCCAACCGTGGAATCTTATACGGCCGGCCGTCTGCTCCAATGCGGGCCACAGGCTGAACCATGAAACCGGCTCCCGAGGGAACAGTGCCATAGGTGCGAGCGTTCACGCTCCCCAAGAGAGGAGTGTAGGCGGTCACATCCATGCCTTCATGATCCACCTGTGGACCGAGCAGGTAGTCCTCATCATCTTCCTGGTCAGGAAAGTTAGACTCTGGATTAGTAAAGAAAACTAATCCAGACTGACCAGGAGACTGCTTGAAGGCAGATGACGAGTTTACTCCACGAGTGATCGTGGTCAGGCCCGCTGGTCGGGTCCCGCCTGATTCTTCTCGCGCCGCTGGCACCCCAGGCGATGCGAACATCAAGCCTGGGTCCAAGACGGCCGCCCCTGGATCACTCAACGCTTTGTCCGAGCTAATAGGCCATGATCCAGGGACAGGGGCTACCTGCACTGAGGTCGACGCGCAGGAAGTTGAAACACCTGTGCCAGGCAACATGCCGCGAAGCATGTCAGGCATCAGGTCTTTCAAAGTCCTGCGCATCTCACTCACCAACTCACTCTTGAAGGCCTCGAGCCCACCCTTCTCAGAGGCCTTCTTCTTACCCTCCTTCTTCGGTTTCTTCACCTCCTCCGCCATCATCTTCGCCTGCAAACAGAAGAACTCAGAGGTTAGATACACCCCCCCACTTTTCACAAATAACACATTTGTTGGACAGCCTACACGCTGAACACAGATGGCAAGGGTGGGGGAAGAATCTAGCTTTCATGGACTTCAGACAGGACGGGCACTTCTGAAAAGGGAGGGATACGAAGACAATGAGTATGACAGTCTCAAAGCCGTGATAACGGATGTTTACGTAGAAACCAAAAAACCAACTCGAGAGAAGCTCCACTATTACGACCACCCTGACGGGACAGGAGACTTCTCAAGTTAAACACATCAAATACAACCAGACCCCACATTAAGAGAGAGAGAGAAAGATTATGACTATCTAGCTATCTCTCAACCCTCTTAATACCAGGGAGATGAACACATCATATACTACTCTAACCTAGGATTATGACATCACGAAAAAGCGAACTCTGGTTGATTATGACATCAAACCTCACTATGCAAAGGCTCCTACCAGGAGAGGGGACGTCAGATTTATGCAAGAAATATCTAGATCTCCAGACATTCTCAGCTCTCGACTAATATAATATTAAATTATATATACTCGAGAACCCATGCACACGCAAGAGAGAAAATAGTGCAATAGCAAACGGCAGCAGAAAATGTAATTATTTTCAAATAATCATTCGCCATAATTAATAACTCCCTTAGCCTGGGCACAGGCAACCATCCTCTTGTGCAGGAAACACGTCCATCCATCCGCCGAGACTCCTCTTCCAGAAGAACTGATGAGGGGGGATGGGACAAAAGGAAGGAGATATTTTATTTATTAATATATTATATCTCCAACCCTTAGAGATATCACGATGATAAGTCATCCTGGGACGTGAACACCTTCCAGAGAAGACCAGGCAATCTTGTATAGACACAAGACCGACCTGTAAGCATAAAACACAAGAGTTTATTAGCCCTAGGCGCTGGGAAAAAATTTACAAGGATTCCCAGCGCCTGAAAACGCGGTACCGCCGAAAACGGCCGCTACGAAAACCGGTAACACACAAAGGTTACAAGCTTAAAATAAAAGACAGGAACAATTCCACCTTGGATGATGACGAGGACTCCTCCTCCAACAGTTTAGCATCAGCCATGATGGATAGGGATGATTATGTTCTAGTAGAATTCAGAAAAGCGCCTGTGAAGATTTTCACATGTTGCTTCTCAGCCAATATCTTAGAAAACGGAAGTACCGGTGTGCGCATGCGCAGAGGGTGGTGTTTGTCATGTGCATGACTGTGTACTTCCACCTGCCCATTAGGGGCACCTAACTTTTTATAATTCAGAATATTATTGAATTTAGAGCCGATATACTAGTATATCAAGAGTGTTAGGGAGGTAAGTATGTTCTCATGATGTGAAACAACGCAGCCCGGAACGTCCGTATGAGATTCCACGTCCAACCGTGGAATCTTATACAGCCGGCCGTCTGCTCCAAGGCGGGCCACAGGCTGAACCATGAAACCTGCTCCCGAGGGAACAGTGCCATAGGTGCGAGCGTTCACGCTCCCCAAGAGAGGAGTGTAGACATTCACATCCATGTCTTCATGATCAACCGGTGGACAGAGCAGGTAGTCCTCATCATCTTCTTGGTCAGGAAAGTTAGACTCTGGATTAGTAAAGAAAACTAATCCAGACTGACCAGGAGACTGCTCAAAGGCAGATGATGAGCTTACTCCGCGAGTGATCGTGGTCAGGCCCGCTGGTCGGCTCCCGCCTGATGCTTCTTGCGCCGCTGGCACCACAGGCGATGCGAACATCAAGCCTGGGTCCAAGACAGCCGCCCCTGGATCACTAAATGCTTTGTCCGAGCTAATAGGCCATGATCCAGGGATGGGGGCTACCCGCACTGAGGTCGATGCGCAGGAAGTTGAAACACCTGTGCCAGGCAACATGCCGCGAAGCATGTCAGGCATCAGGTCTTTCAAAGTCCTGCGCATCTCCCTCACTAACTCACTCTTGAAGGCTTCGAGCCCACCCTTCTCAGAGGCCTTCTTCTTACCCTCCTTCTTTGGCTTCTTCCCCTCCTCCGCCATCATCTTCGCCTGCAAAGAGAAGAATTCAGAGGTTAGATCCAACCCCCCCACTTTTCACAAATAACACATTTGTTGGACAGCCTACAAGCTGAACACACATGGCAAGGGTGGGGGAAGAATCTAGCTTTCATGGTCTTCAGACAGGACGGACACTTCTGAAAAGGGAGGGATACGAAGACAATGAGTATGACAGTCTCAAAGCCTTGTTAAAGGATTATTAAGTAGAAACCAAAACAAACTCGAGGGAAGACATCCACTATTACGACCACCCTGACGGGACAGGCGACTTCTCTAGTTAATAACCCCAAATACAACCAGAACCCCAAATTAAGAAAGAGAGAGAAAGATCATGACTATCTAGATATCTCTCTACACTCTTAATAAAAGGGAGATGAACACATCACAGACTTCTCTAAACTAAGATTATGACATCAAGGAAAGAGAAAACTCTGGTTGATTATGACATCAAACCTCAATGCAAAAGCTCCTTTTAGGAGAGGGGACGTCAGATTTATGCAAGAAATATCTAGATCTACCAGACATTCTCAGCTCTCGACTAATATAATATTAAATTATATATACTCGAGAACCCATGCACACGCAAGAGAGAAAATAGTGCAATAGCAAAAGGCAGCAGAAAATGTAATTATTTTCAAATAATTATGCGCCATAATTAATAAACTCCCTTAGCCTGAGCACAGGCAACCATCATCTTGTGCAGGAAAACACGTCCCTCCATCCGCTGAGACTCCTCCTCCAGAAGAACTGACGAGGGGGATGAGACAAAAGGAAGGAGATATTTTATTTATTAATTTATTATATCTCCAACCCTTAGACATATCACGATGATAAGTCACCCTGGGACGTGAACAACCTTCTAGAGAAGACCAGGCATCCTTGTATAGACACAAGACAAACCTGTAAGCATAAAACACAAGAGATTAATAGCCCTAGGCGCTGGGAAAAAATTTACAAGGATTCCCAGCGCCTGAAAACGCGGTACCGCCGAAAACGGCCGCGATGAAAACCGGTAACCCACTAAAGTTACAAGTCTTAAATAAACGCCTGGAACAATAAACGCCTGGAACAATGTCACCTTGGATGATGACGAGGAGGACTCCTCCAACATTTTTGCATCAGCCATGATGGATAGGGATGTATAGTTCTCGTAGAATTCAGTAAAAGAGCCTGTGAGGAATTTCACAAGTTGCTTCTTCAGCCAATATATTAGAAAACGGAAGTACCGGTGTGCGCATGCGCAGAGGGTGGTGTTTGTCATGTGCATGACTGTGTACTTCCACCTGCCCATTAGGGGCACCTAACTTTTTATAATTCTGAATATTATTGAATTTAGAGCCGATATACTAGTATATCAAGAGTGTTAGGGAGGTAAGTATGTTCTCATGATGTGAAAAGTTCATTCAACTAATCATGTGTCAGAAAAATGCTTAAGAATTGAAATAAGTGCAATCAAAGAATTGATCAATTCTAGACAAATAAGTGCATTAAATTGGAGTCCTTTCAAAACTCAAGTTGCAGACTCTCTCACAAAGAAAGGGTCATCTTCTCTCATGCTTTTAGCTTTACTAGAGAAAGGCCCTTTAAATTGTTAGTTCCATTGGATGTACAGGTGTAAATATGTAATATATGTACTGTTTTAAGGTTTTAAAAAAAAAAAGAATTTGTTAATGTGTGATCATGAGCGTTTTCTAAGTTGCGTTTCGGAATATTCCGAGGCAGATCCGCATTTTCATCTTAACCGGATAACTTCCGTGGGAAATTTTGAAAAATCATGGAAATAGATTTTGCACGAATATCTTGGTCTTCGAGAGTGATTCTCAGGGGCAAAAAAGATTTAGTCGGCACTTTTATATTATCACTTTGTCGAGAGGACATCTTACGAATTGAGATTAGCTCGTCCTGAGGACGGAACATCAGATATTATGGTTGAAATGGACAGAACAAGTGAGCGCTCACACACCATCAGGATCAGACAGTACGTAGAGAACAGACATACAAATGTGTAGAGCACCAAATCAAAGACAATGACATTCAATTTACAACCACCTTCATGACGGACTATTACCACCTTCATGACGGACTATTACCACCTTCATGACAGACTTTACCACCTTCATGACGGACTATTACCACCTTCATGACAGACTATTACCACCTTCATGACGGACTATTACCACCTTTGTGATGGACTATTACCACCTTCGTGATGTACTTATGTTATTTGATTGTGACGTCAGCCAGCATGTGATGTATTTGAGTATGACGTCAGATAACTGAGTGACATATCAGATCCCTCCATTAGGAGCCATGTTAACCCTCTTACTAACAAAAGTCCTATTACTCCTCCAGTTTCAAGGAAAGAAAAGGGTATGAAGGTTGTGGAATATGCCAAACAAATCAAATAATGCATAGCAGTTCATAGCACTTGCATAGCAAACAAACTGTGTTGAAACTGGTTGGTGTTCCAACGGGGACGAAGGACTACCAGACTTGGCAAATCAGTAGTCCGTCTAAAATATTAGTAGTCCGTAAGGCGTGTAATATGCGACACGTAGTTTACACAAATTGCACAAATCTGACATGAACAGATGGTTGAATAATTAATATTAGACTTCTGAGAATGTTATTGAGGATAGTGTATAAGTCTTCAGGTCTACAGTAGCCAGTATTGTTATTTGTCAGTATAACATATGTCAGATTCAGAATATGCATGTACTGGCTCTGGCCAAGGTCAGGGAGTATAGGAAACTTAAAATAATACGTATTGGCAGATTTGGCAATTACATTGATTGGAAGCTGTTGCTTCTTAAGGCAGCAACATATCCCAGTCAAATTACTTTCAAAAAAATCAATAATGTACCTCCCATGAATACTGTGATTTCATTGACTAGGGTTAACATATATTTTGTAACTTACCAACCTACATCACATATCCCTTTCAACTGGTAGGCTAGTACACATCATTCAATACAATGTAAGAAGGCTGAATAGTGTTAGTGCTTAACTGGAAGCTGGTGCAGGCTATGGCAGCTGTCAGCAACAGCACCCCGCCCCATCCCCCCCACCCCCTTAAAAACTTGCAACATATTCAACAGCTTATTAAGATGAAATTGAGTTTCTGCGATACTATGACTTCAGTTGAAAGAGTTAACAATTTTTATTTAAAAATTACTAATGGTTGTTCTCTCTGGCTTAAATAGTGAATGATAAAAAGTTTTACTGTGATCAGCGTGTATCGATCGGTCCACCATGTTACTAGTTTTACTACGAATACTACGAATGCTATACATAGAGATACTACTACGTCATTCATAAAATTACCACGTAAAACATTGTTTATTTTCTTTACTGTCAGTAGTTTCCTTGCGATTCATTGGTTGCTTTCTATATAGTTATATTTATTAACCAATAATCTTGCGAGAAAGTATGTTCCCGACTTTGGAGTACTCGAGAACACCCTCGCGAATGATACATATTGCGAGTTTTCGACTGGTGTCCAAACTCAAAACTGAAGTCTGTAACAGTTTATTATTATACCAGAAGAAGGAAGCCGCTAACGCATGCGCGCATCGCTAGCTTTTAGAATTTGATCTATAGAGCGCTTACTCAACTCGCGTCACCGGCGGTCATTTGTCCCATAGTGAAGGAAGTTATGAAGCTATGCGCTCGATAGCTATATATGTCTATGGACTATATCGGAAATCAGTCTCCAACGCATTCACATCTCGCTTCCTTACTAAATTTGACAAGCGTTTTGCAACTTTTAGTGACTTTTTATCAAAAATATTTCAAAATTAAGTGAATTGACCGAATTTTACATCAAAATTATGTATCGCAGCAAATAGCTATGCGAAGTTGTGAATGTGTAGCAACCGGTACTCATTTGCATCGCATTTTGCGATGCGATACTGCTAAAAATATTCCCTGTATTTACAGTCAAAAAGAATTGTATTTTACTCTGGACCACTGATGTATATATTTACAGAAAGTGAAGCCAAAAGGCCAGATATCTAGCATCAGTGTGAAAGTACATATACCCGAAAGGTGAGAATTCCGGCTCTGGACATACAGGTTTATAATTATAGGCTGCTATAAAAAAATTAAGCACACACACACACACACACAACACACGTACGCATACACACACAAACACACACACACACAATGGAGGCCGGTTTTTCAGCATTTCGGGTATATGAACTCACTGAGGCTGTAATAACGGCTAGGTATAATGCTAAAAATTAACATCTTGGCAATGCTTTCACTATAAACTCAGGATGGATGTGGCAATCACAGAAATACATTCACGGTTCAAAGAGTTAATATTCTCTATTAAAAACATGACGAAAAAGACAAATTCCCGAACTTTATATAGCGAATGATATATAGATTCCATGATCTCTGCATTGCGCTTTGAATAACAATGCCATTGAAACGCTTTAACCAAAACATTAACTTCAAAGCTGTTACAATTTTTCTAATTGCATCTCTGTTAAGTTTCATTGAAAGCTGAAGAGGTGCTGTTGAATAATAAGCCCCCTGAATACTTTGACCACAATGAGCATAACAACACAGACTGCAATGAAGTCAGAGGACAATGTAATCCCAGTAGCAGTCTCACTTTTCACTACGTAGGGAGATAACAGTTTGTGTGCGTGCGTACATGTGGTTTTTTGCATGCACAGTACAATTTCAATCATTAAGATCATTTGGAAAATGTACCTTTTCTTGGATCAAAGGCAACTACCATAGAAAACCTTCCCGTCGTCACACAGTCCAACTGACCATCACCATCAATATCTAGACCGTCACAGCTGAAGAAGATTGCCTCAGATACAGTACGAAAACGCCATAATTCTGAACCATTAATGCCATTCAATGCTATAATAAAGCCCCCACATAGAGACGGCAGATCTATAAAGCAAAAATGACATGAGGCCATGAGAATTTTCAGTTGTCCTCTCCCAATCTTCATGGTTGGAGTAGGCTAGGTAAGTAGATAAATTGTAGAGAAATGTTTTTACCTGCTGAAGTATAAATTTACAAAGGTGAACCTAAAGAAGAAAACTTGAAGTTTTTGATTTGAGCTTGAAACAGAAACTCTAAAGCACAAAGATTTTTAAAGTTATTTGAGTCCATTTTGACGAAAGGTGCCGATTCTATTTTCCATCGGGTTTACTTCAGAAAATAAAAATAATTCTTGCGAAACTACATAAAAAAGTGTCCGAGTTGGCAGGTTTTATTAGGATCATTCGGGAGAGGACAACCAAACAAGTTACTATTTAACCATTAGCGGTGTGATGTCACTATTCTATCTTTTACGTGTCACAAGCAAACAAACCGGTGCACATTTTTCAACAATTTTGGTGGACGATGTTGCAGTGTACGGCAGCAGCATCTTCCATCAGATTTGTTGAACAAGACGCCCAAGGGCCTGTGACACTCACCTGGACAATTAGGATTTAAACCATTTGCATTTAAATAAACATGATGGATAATTTTCAGAAAATCCAAGATGCCCACCAAAGAATTGATAAAATTGATCAATCACAATTCTCGTTTGATATGTTTAAGCTTACTGCGATAAGACCATTCCAACCCAGGGTTCGTACAGGTTTGAGAAAAATCAAATTCAAGCACTATTTAAGCACTTTTCAAGGACAAGATTTATCATTTTCAAGGACTATTTTCCCATTCCAAACAACAAAATTTGAAGCAAATGATCGATCTCCTTGAGTTTACCCTGAAATCTAAAAGGCAGTTATATTGTTTTTTATTTATTCTTAAACCCTTTATAGATCAATACAGGTTAAGAAAATTAACATCATTGCTTAATGAATGCCCATTTGCAGGCCAGAAGAGCATTTTTTTTAAATTACCACTGGAATTGCTGGTTCGTTTATCGACCCAGTCGTCCTAGTGATAAATTTTCAAAAATAGTCTTGGCTTGAAAATGGACATTGCTAAAGACAATTGCAGAGGCCAGTTTTGGCCAGCTTGACCACTAAAGGGTTAAATCTGAGTCACAAAACTGGATTTTTTAATCCGAAATAAATCCAATAGGGAACCGTCAGTAGCTTTTTCAAGTCTGCGATGTTTCTCGCTTTTTGAGTGGGATTTGAGACCACTTTCTCCCATGGCACCAATTTCAATGTCTTTCCGACATATATTGCAACGTGCTTTATGTAAATCGCTCGTGGCACAACTAACCCATGTATATGTCCTTACCCATACAGGGTTATAAACACATTTTCCAAACGGCATAATCATAATTCGCGCGAAAAGTTTCACATCGATGGCCACTATTTTAAAACTTTTACTACAACGTAGTGTTTACCTCGTGAATAGGTGACACGATGTTGGGAGAATTTATAACTGCTTTGCGGAAGGAAAATGGCTATCTATGGGCTATAGTGCTTCTTGCCATGAGACTGGTTCCCGATTCATTTCCGATCAGGACAAGTCACAGTACGTGTAACACTATGGCGATGTTGGGAGAATTTATAATTGGTTTGCGGATAGTGGCACAGTGTGTCTTATTCGGTTGAAATTATACAATATTAATCAACGAGATGATCTACCGTATTTCGCTTAATAGTAGCCTAGGCTTCTATTAGGACAAGAGGTGTTCAATTTCCAACCAAACATCTCTGAGAAAGCGGGTGGGCTTATATTAGTTTTCCCAAAAAAGTTCTAAAATTGATACCACAGAAATTCAACGTATTTTCTCCCGTAAAAATTACCACCGCCTACGCCTATGTTTAATGTATACTTCAAAACATCACCGGGGAAGTGAAATTATTTGATTTGAGCACCTAAATATTGCGTATCCTTTAATAAAGCTCGTTTATTACATCAAAATTAATCCACAATTTGATATAAAATGGTGTCGCGAAAAAATACAAATCACGTGATTCGCCTCCAATTGAAGAGTTTATTTTAGAGTGAGTACTCGGATATAAATATTCTGGAATCGGGGACTCGGAACTCGGGAATATCTATATATTATCATTGCGCGATAGGAACTAAACGAAATCAAGGATTTCTTTTTTCACGAGAGAGTTGATACTTACCTCCTTAATACTCTTTGATATTGCTAAATATTGGCTTGCACTCAATAAACACGCAGAATAAAAACAGTTAGGTGCCCCTACTGGGCAGAGAGTCAGGGTGCAGTCCGGCAGATGCCAGCCCCACCACCGCGCATGCGCAGACTAGCACTTCCTCTTTGCTAATTTATTGGCAGAGGGTGAACACATGCTTTGTGCTCTAAGCTTTTCACTAGTCTTTTTAAGTCAATTTTAAGCGTTTAATAGAAGTTTGAAACACCTGTTGTGATGTCTGAGAGAGTTACTTCGCCGGAGGAGGGCACAGGACCTATCCATCAGATGACTTCTATTATATTTTAGCGAGTTTTTCCCGGTGTAATGTGTTTCCGGGACTCACGTTTATCGTGTTAAGCGCCAAGTATAGTTGTTTTATGTCAACATGGTGCTATATAATACTAATCTCCCTTTGTGTTTATGTCCACAGGTATCTGTCAGGATATGTATGGGACATCACATCATCAGAGGGTTTGTTTCTCTCCACCAAGGTTCCATTTCCTACTAATACTGTTAGGTTATCTAACCAAAAAGTCTATGTCCAGTGACTCTGAGGCCTCGTATGAAGGTCTTCTCACTTTGCCCTCTTGATCCAATTCCTTCCCCTAAGGCGTAGTCTTGGTGGAGTGTTCCAGTTCATCACGTTGGATGGTTTGTCTATACAAAGAGTCAGGTATTCTAGTTGATGATATGAGGTGATGATAATTATTTGAACTATAAAATGCCATTGTTATCATTGTGTATCTGATGTTTGTGTAGTCTGAATATCTATCCTGAAGATGTTCTGGTTAGGAATACAATTCGTCCGTACACCTGGATGTTTGTTTCGGATCGATTTAATTTATGTCTGGGATTAATGACGTCATAATCAGCCTTGCTCTTTATTAACAATTAAAGTTTTGTCCAACGCTGGTTTTCATATGATTAGTGATCCTTATGATCTTTTCCCTCTCTTTTATTTTGGTTTTGAGTTTCTAACTTTAACTAAAATGCTCATTGTCCTCGTCCTCTGTCCTGTTTTAGAGACCTGGTTGCCCGTCCTGTGGTCGCTTCCTGAAAGAGAAGTTCATACCGCATCTTTGCTTTCATTGTAGACCCTGTGGGCCATTGCTCAATTGTGATGTATGTAAGCATTGGGGGGGGCGGCGAACTAATGACCAAATTTTTATGCTTACAGGCCAAGGACAAGGTTGTGGAGGAGGAGAGGAAGCTGAAAAGAGAGGTTGTGAGTAAAAAGGGTAAGAGGAAGGCCTCGTCCTCAGTGGACATGGAGGCCTTCCGTAGTGAGATGTTGGGCGAGATGAAGAGGATGCTTCCTGGACCAAATCCTTTGTTGTCCTCGTCATCTGCTTCGGAGCAGATAATCCCCGCCTCTGAATCATCCCTCCTTAGGCCGTTACCAGTTCTCGAGGATTCAGAGGTGGCCCCATTAGTGGGGGCGTTCCACGACCCTGGCAGCAGGCTTGCCGCGCCGGGGGTTTGTGGACGGCTGTCGCTGGAGCCTGCTGGCTCCTTATCAGCCCAGGGGTATCCGCACGCCACAGGTGCCAGTACCTCCTATGGCACCTTCCCTGGCCAGTCCGGGTTAGCTCTCTTTGCTGACCCGGAGTCTAATCTTTCTGGCCAGGAAGAAGAGGATTATCTGTTAGGGTCCCCTTCTGAGGACGTGGCCATGGAATTTGACGTCTGTGCACCCCTCGCGGGGAATACAGGCAACAGGATCCACGGTTCTACTCACGCAGGAGTAGGATTCACGGCTCAGAAGGTGGCCCTGGTCGGTGCTGATGGTCAGTTGTTCCGCATACCTCGGCTTGCCGAGGGTATTGCTGGTGCTGGCCGGGGCCGTGGTGGGGCGGTATATGCCCCACACTCTACCACGGCGCCTGCTTCTGGACAAGCCAGTCAGATTACCATGCCTGCTCTTGCCAGGAGTGTCAGCATATCCGCCGTCAAGCTCTGCTGCGTTTGCTCAGGAGGAAGACAAAGGCCCTCATCCAGTAGAGCTCTTGCAGTTAGCCACGGAGGAGGATTGGTCTGACGCTTGTCAATGGCTGATAAGTGTCAGGCCTGACCTGCCCGTGGAGCAGTCGGCTAGCCAGCGAGACCACAGGCCGTGGTTAGCTGGTAAGCCGACTGCTAGTGCTATGCCGCCTCCCGCTAGCAGAGCATATCGTTGATATGTTCTCGGCGGCGGAGATGTCCATCAAGGTGAATGGGCGTCTCGCGAAGGCCCCTTGAGAGGTCGCAAGGCGCTGCCGCATCGTACCCGTGGATTATCAGAGGTACGGTGTGGTGCCCAAGCCTAGCGTGGATGACCGCGCGGCTTTGGGTGAGGATGCGCGGCCAGGCTCCCGTTCTGACATGGGAGCCTTGTGTTCGAACGCAGCGTTCGGCCAATGCCGCGTTGCGGGATGCGGAGGAGAGTGGGAGAGCGTCTATTGCGGCGCTGTCTCACGTCTCCCAGCTGTTACAGGGGGTAGTAACAGCATCCGCATCACGCCAACCGAGCCCGGTCACAGTCCAGAGAGCCATCCAGGATGGTATCAACCTGGCTCTGGACTGTATGACTCGGGCGGTGACCAGGAGTGTCCGGGCGAGGCGCACGTTTGCTTTGGATAACCTGTGCCAGTCCCAGGACCTGTACAATAGGCTTCTGCCTACGCCTATGGCAGGTCCTGGTCTCTTTGGAGGTGAGGGATGTAGGCATCTCCAGGAGACGGTTACTCTGGTCAATAACCAGAGGGCGCTGCGCGAACAGTTTGAGGTGCTCCGTAGGGAGCGCGTTTGCGCTGCACCCCCTGCATACCATCCCCTGCAGGCTCAAGGTGGAGGTGGCCATGTCAGAGGCCAGCCACCATCGCAGCGTCGGCCGCGTGCGATTCGGCCAGCAGTGAGGGGGGCACAGGCTCCTCAGGCGCAGCCACCCGCGCACCGTGGTGCGCGTGGTGCTGGTCGTGGTGCGCGAGGATCTGGTCGTGGTAATTGTGCCTGATGGGCCGGTTACCGCAGTGAGAACCACTCCAGGTGGACCGGTGGGAGGCCGGCTGGCCGACCACATGCAAGAGTGGGAATGGTTGACTCAGGACCATTTAGTCTTGCGATGGCTTTCAGTCAGGTATCATCCAGATTGGATGACAGGCCCGCCATCGCGGCTGTCTCTGGTGCCAATCTGGACTCCAAATCCGAGAGATCCAGATCAAAGGTTGTGTATCGAGGAGGAAATAAACCCCCTCATACAAAAAGGAGCAATTCAGCCGCCACAGAAGTGTCCGGGCTTCTATTCAACCGTGTTCTTAGTGACAAAAAACACCGGAGGGTGGAGACCAATTCTCAACTTCAAGCTATTGAACAAGTTCATAGAGATGCCCAGTTTCAAGATGGAGACTGTGCGGTCAGTGTTGGCGGGGTTAGAGAGGGGAATGTGGACAGCTTCAATAGATTTGAAGGATGCTTATTTCCACATCCCCATAGCGAGGAGTTTCCGTCGCTTCCTGAGATTTGCATTCCAGGGCAGACAGTGGGAATTCAGGGTGTTACCCTTCGGAATTTCCACGGCTCCTCGGGTTTTCACCAGAGTGGTTCTTGCGATTACCGCATACCTCCGCAGGAGAAGCAGAGCAGTCCACACGTACATAGACGACTGGCTGTTAAAGGCACACACCCAGGAAAGTTTATCGGCCAATCTGGAGATTGTTTTGAAGACTCTCACAGACTTGGGCTGGATGATCAATTTCCAAAAATCAGAGCTGACTCCATCCCAGAAGTTTGTTTACCTGGGGATGTTCTTCGATCTAGAGACAGGATATGTTTATCCTACTCAGGAGAGGATTCAGAGACTCATCTCAGTAATACAGTCAGTGTGCGACAGTCGTCATGTCCTGGCACGGGTTTACTTGAGAATGCTGGGGTTGATGGTTTCTTTGGAACCAGTCATTCCTCAGGCCGCCTTATGCAGGCGGCCTATCCAGTTATTTCTCATGACGCAATGGACCCAGAGTACAGGTTCACTGGACTCGAACGTGTCAGTGTTGGCGCCTCTAATTCACCACCCGCAATGGTGGTTGAAGACAGAGAATCACCTGGTGGGGGTTATGCTAACCCCTCCTAACCCTCAGGTAACTGTGTATAAAGATGCCTCGATGGAGGGGTGGGGAGCTTGCCTGGAAGAATCCACGATATCAGGGCTTTGGGATCTGGAACAGTCGAAGGAACATATCAATCTACTGGAATTAAGAGCGCTAGTCCTGGGCCTGGAACATTTCTTACAGAAAGTTCAGGGCAAGCGTGTTCTAATTCGTTCAGACAACTCAACAGTTGTGACTTACATAAACCGCCAGGGCGGAACGAAGTCGCCCAGTCTCTGTATGATGACATGGGGACTGCTTTGTTGGTGCCTGTATCACAGGATTACCTTGAAAGCAGTTCATATTCCGGGAAGGTTAAATCTGCTAGCAGACTCATTGAGCCGAAGGATGAGTGTTTTACCGATGGAATGGCAACTAAATCAATGTGTGGCGGATCGTCTGTTCGACCATTGGGGGAAACCCAACATAGATTTGTTCGCAACGAAGAAGAATGCGAAGATGACGACATACGTCTCTCCGATTCCAGATTTAAGCGCTTTCGCAACAGATGCGTTAGCTATCAGCTGGGCGGGAATGTATGCATACGCATTCCCTCCAGCAATCCTGATTCCAAAAATTCTTCAGAAAATCAGACAGGAGGAGTGCCAAGTGCTTCTGATCGCTCCAGATTGGCCAAGCCGATCATGGTATACGGATCTGCTGGACCTTCTGGTCTGCAATCCGATTCCTCTGCCTCTCATGGACGACATTATCTTCCAGGGCAAGGCCCTTCACAGCAATCCATCAATGTTCAGATTGACTGTGTGGATGTTGTCAAGGAATCTAGAATTAAGGAGGGCTTTTCTGAGCAAGCAGCCATGTTTATGGCCAAAGCCAGGAGGAGGTCAACCTCCAGAGCATATAATTATAAAATCAACAGATTTGCAGAGTGGTGCTCAAAAAGATGTATTGATCCAATGGATTCATCTATTCAGGTAGTAGCTGATTTCCTCTGTCACCTGTATGATGCCTATAGCCTCAAGCCTAACTCTATTGCTGGTTATAAGTTAGCTTTAATGACTGTTATCCCTTGCTTGGCTAATAGGGGAAGTGATGAAGTAAGTACATTAAATGTATTAATTAAAGGCATGGGCAATCTAAGACCAAGGAATCCCCCGGTGATTCCATCTTGGAATTTATCTCTAGTGCTTCAGGTACTGGGTGATAAGCCTTTTGAACCACTTAGTTCCATTTCTATGAAACTGTTAACTCATAAAACTGTATTTTTAATTGCTGCGGCCTCGGCTAGGCATAGGAGTGAAATTCATGCCTTATCAGCCGAGGAGGACCGTTTTGTGGTTACAGGGGAAGGCCTTAAGCTTCTACCTAGGATTAATTTCTTGGCTAAGAATCAGTCTTTGAAATATCCAGGTCAACCTATTTTTTTGCCAGCTTTAACTAGATATGATCCTAATTCTAAAGCATGGTGTCCCGTCCGGGCGCTGCTCCGGTACAAACAACGTACATCGGAGTGGCGGACGGACCAGTCAGCGCTATGGTTGTCATATATTGAACCCCATGGCAGGGCGTCTAAGGACACCATTTCCAGGTGGATTGTAGAATGTATTCAGTTTTGTCATAAATCCGCCACCGGTAAGCAGGTTGACATGGCCAAGGCTCACAGTGTCCGCGGCGTAGTGACTTCCACTGCCCTATTTAATGGGGTCCCTGTGGATGACATTATGTCGGTTGCTCAGTGGCACTGTGAGTCAAGTTTTACAGACCATTATCTCCGTGACACCTCTAATCCTCTCGCCTTGTCGATTTTGAAAAAATAATTAGGTGTACTTTTTTGATGAGGTTTCCTCATTGCTTATATATATCACAATTAATTAATGGGAACAACCACTTTTTGGGACTGCATCAGCCTTCACCACTGGGAAGATGATGTCAGCAGCCAAGTTCAACAAGGTCAGTCTTGTTCATGTGTTGTTCATTGTTGATTGTATTGTCACGTGACCCTTTGTTATTAATATGGTGATGGTTTGTGTGTTTATGTGGTTCATCATTGAGAGTATACGAAAATGGAGCTTTTTCGTCTCTGTCCTATAGTACATGGCACTTGTACGTAGAGAGTGTATGGGACATTGAGGTCATTCGAGTCTTCCTTCCAGGAAGGGGGGGGGGGGGGGGGGGGGGAAGCGCATATGACATTCGGTCATCTCTCATCCATCGGTTTGTGTTAGCTGATGTTTTGTCAAATCCTGTCTGTGTTTTCACACAGTTTCAGAAGTTTAAGTGCCTTAAACGTGGAAAAGCGCATAGGGAAGAGCTGGTCTTTTGACCTCGCCTCCCTCCCGCCGAATTCCCTGTCGATTTCTGGCAATATCGAAGAGTATTAGGGAGGTAAGTATACTCTTGAAGTGAAATAAACGAAATCAAGGATTTCTTTTTTCACGAGAGAGTTGATACTTACCTCCCTAATACGGACCCGTCCTCTCCACCCCACAGAGGCTCGGTCTTCAGGCTCTTAATAATTGCATGTGTGTCAGCCAATAAATTAGTCAGAGGAAGTGCTAGTCTGCGCATGCGATTTGGTGGGGCTGGCATCCGCCGGACTGCACCCTGACTCCCTGCCCAGTAGGGGCACCTAACTGTTTTTATTCTGAGTGTTTATTGAGTGCAAGCCGATATTTAGCAATATCAAAGAGTATTAGGGAGGTAATTATACTCTTGAAGTGAAATGAGTATTATACTGATCTTAAAAAACGGGTACCCGTTTGATAAACTCCCATTAGCGTATAATATCTCGCGACAACATGATGCCTCCCATCGCAAGAATCGCTGGCTCGCCAACTTAAGAAGCCGGCTATATTGTCGTTCGTAATAATTCAATTTGGATCATTTAATGTTGATCGGCGTTACAAAATTGATGCGCATTTTCTCCCGTCCTTGTTGTTTGGTACATAAATTTGGTCTTAAAATATATTTATAAGGAAGGTATTTAATCACGCCAAGACTGTTTTTTTCCGTGATTCGCGGTTAACCATAGGGGGTGCATCATGTAAGCACTTTTCAAGGCAAGGGGCAATATTCAAGCACTATTCATTTTTGTGCGAACCCTGCATCCAAGTTTCGCTGAAATTGGGCCATGATTAAGGCAGTGTACAATTTTGATGGTTCTGGAAAATCGCCGGATAATCCAGGATTGTCGACCAAAAAATAGACTAATGAAAATTCTGGATAGAGGTTCTGGAGTCGACTACGATAGGGTTTTTCCTAGCCAAATTTGGTTGAACTCTGTCAAGCAGATCAGGATCTAAGATTTTCACCCAAAAATTTTATCAATGTACATTTTTTATAGAAGTTCTGGCATGTACCAGCATAGGATGTTTCCTGGCAAATTTGGTTGAAATCTGTCAAACCATTAAGGAGGAGATCTATGCGATTTGATGGAGGGATGGATGATGGACAGTCGCCATGGCATAAGCTCACTTGGCATCTCATCTTTTAATTTAATTTGAAAATTCTGCCATGCCATCAAAGCTGTAAGGCTTATGGATGACCTGATAAGTTGTCTTAAAGACACACGCAAACCTGTCTATAACACACCTTTGTTCACACATAACATGCTCATCAAAGTGGTTACAAACTGCGATTTCAAGGTCGTTTAATCCTTTAACCCTTGAATTTATTCAGGAAACTCAATTTTCGCATAGAAAATGCCTATTTGCAGACCAAGAGAAGACTATTTTAGAAAATTTACTACCGGCATGACTGGCTCGGTAATCGTGCCAGTCATGACTGGCACGATTACCGAGCCAGTCGTAAACTTTAAAAAATAGCACATTCTAGTGGTAAATTTTCAAGAATAGTCTTCTCTTGGTCTGCAAATGGACATTTTTTATCAGAAAATTAAATTTTTTTAACGAAAATTTGAGGGTTAAAGGGTTGAGAAAGAAGCATGTTATTTCCCAGATGACATGCTTGCCTACAATGCACAATGATTGTCATTTCTCACCTTTGATATGTTGACAGTTTAGTACATTGGCCAGTGTGTCTGCATATGCTGGCCCAATTAGAACATCCAACGCACCGTCACCATTCACATCGATTAAATGAATAGATGCTTCCGTGCCTACAAAACGATGGACCTTTCCAAATTTATCCATCTATCATATGACGTTATAATCAACTATGTGATGTGTAGGATGATGTCATATAATCATGACATCATGAATGACTCGCTACTGTCCGTCTTTAATGCTAAATAGTCCGACACATACGAATTGTATGTCTAACATTTACTAAACATTCTGTTGAATATTTTGAAACTAATTTGACTAGGCGCTGTTGCTGCATTAGGCAGCAACAGCACCCAATGAAATTAGTTTCTATATATTCAACAGCTTACAACTTGTATAGTTTTCTGGAAATTGATAGTCAAGGAGTTCAGAGATCGATCGATCCCAACATGAGCGAGGCATGGGTGGATATCAGATAAAGATGAGCGGGGAATAGCTAAACCTGGAAAGGTCCATTGTAGCTGGCAGAGTGTAGCTGAGAAATAGCAGACAGCAATGTACGGTAATTAACAGGCTTCCAAAACAAAAACACAAACAGGTTCATTAGTATAACTTTGACCTTGATGTAAGAAATGGTCTTTTGAATATTGTGAACATAATAGACCTTTCCACTCTATCCACCCATCGTGATGATGTCATAATTAACTATGTGACGTGTAGAATGACATCATAATAAATGACGTCATTATGCCGTCATGAATGACGTAGATATATAAGTACGTCACGAATGCATAAGTGTACATAGCATAACAGAATCCAATCATGATGGGGTTCTTCCAGCCAAGTTTGCATGATATTCGCTCACTGGTTAAAGAATAGTATTTTTCTCAACAGGGATCATACAGAATTTAATACCTCTCTCTGTACTCCAAAACAAGTGACCAATCAAAATTTTGAACAAAGGTTTGGAAACCTACCATTAGGGAATTCGCTAAAGAGTAGGATTATAAAATGACGGAAAAAGCTCGTGAATCATATATTCACAAAAGTGAAAGAACATCTGTTGAAGAATGTTCATGTAATGAAAAGTGTGATTTCTGCTACTAATCCACCATGATCATTGATGCCAAATATCAACGGTAACCTCCATTCCAAGTTTGGTATGATTCTCTTCAGCTGAATTTCAGATATTATCACAAAACACAATTTTCTTAATTGGGTCAATGACCTTGACCTCTGATGTGTTGTACCAAGTTCACAGTAACCTTGTCACCTCAATGTAATCATGCTGCTTTCTGACAGCAGAGACAAGACAGGTTTAGTTCCACTAAGGGTAACCGAACCTGAGATATAAGTATTGTATCCGAGTAGTGTACTGAACTCTCATCACATCGATTTCTACCAGGATAACCAACTATGTACCGACACCTAAGTTTTACATTCCAATAGGCACAATCAAACATGAAATATATGCCAATGATGTGATTTGTTCAGTGCAAAAGTAACGTTGACACTGCCATCACCATAATGGAGCAGGAGTGATAAAGTGTTGTTACAGGTTAGCTCTGGATTCATGAACACTCAGACATTTTAAATGACTCACTGCATCTTGTCATGTCTCAGAATGAATGAGAGCCAACAGGCATCAGTGTGCCTAATGAAGCTCTTAACCCTTCAACACACATATCAGCCAAGAACGCCTTCTGCAGTGGTCTTGAGCCAATAACCGAGCCAGTCATTCCAGTGGTAAATTAAAAAAAATATTCTTCTCTTGGTCTGCAAATGGACAATTTCTATGAGAAAATTAAAATTTTCATGACCAAATTTGTGGGTTAAAGCGATCTGATCCAAAATTTTCTGATTGCGTTAATACATGTAAATTACACAGGTAGCTTTGAGTCGCTAAAATGTGCAAATAAATACTAGATGAAGATTACTTCAGCGCTGAGGTTAACCCTTTAATGGTCAAGCTGGCCAGAACTGGCCTTTGTAGTTATCTTGAGGAATGTCCATTGCAGGCCTAGAGATTATTTTTGAAAATTTATCACAGGAATAAATAAACAAGCCAGTCATATTTCCAGTGGTAAATTTTCAAAAATAGACTTCTCTTAGCCTACAAATGGATAATCAATAGGGAAATATTCTGATTTTCTTGACCAAATTTGACCAACCACTAAAGGGTTAATGTTCACTGTATTGTGGACATCTTTCAGATGGGTAAAAATAGAATACTTTTACAGACAACTGAAAGTTCAGATTTATCTCAGGAAATATAGATCTTCTTTTAAGTCTTGATTCTAAAATTTCAGCGGCATAAAGCCTAGATCCACTTATGCCGAGATGGGGATAACATGGTTCCTGACAAACTCCACACCCCTCCATCAATCTATGAAGGCTCGGATAAGTCTATGACAACTTGAATATTTAGAAATATATTGTCTATGATTAATTCTAATGTCTGACTATTATATGTATATGACATGTATCGTGAGTTAGATGTTGTTGTTCATGAATAATATACAAGTACTGAAATACATGCGTATTAATAAGGCCATCCATAAAAAAGAGTTTGTTTCCTGCAAACCGGGTGTGGAAAAAAGATTTCAGTATGGAGGGAGGAAATTAATTTTTTTTTAATTATTAATTTATTTTAAAGAGGTCATAAATATTTGGTTTCCAGATATTTGACCATATATCAATTAAATATGGTTGTAATTGCCAAATTTGTTATGTTTTTCATGTCACAGTTAGCAAAATGGATTCATATTGCATACAAATGGCATGAAAACATTGTAATTTGTATAGTTTGACAAATGTATGCATGTTTAAACATTTATGCTGGGTAGAAAAAAAAAATTATTTTATTCCCGGCCGGGTGAAAACAAAGACAAATTTCACCCTGGAGGTTTACAGGAAACGAAACTATTTTTTACTTTTGCCTAAAGTATATTATAATCACATGCAATTAATAGATTAACCCTTTAACTCTCATATCATCCAAAAACGGCTTCTGTAGTGATCTTGCAAAATGTCCATTTGCAGACCAGGAGAAGACCATTTTTGAAATTTTACTACTGGAAGGACTGGCTCAATAAACGAGCCAGTCATTCCAGTGGTAAATTTTCAAAAATAGTCTTCTCTTGGTCTGCAAATGGACATTTTCTAGGAAAAACTGAAATTTTTAAAAACAAATTCATGGATTAAAGGGTTAACATAATTTATATAAATCATTAGAGTCTGGGTGCTGAATTTCTGCAGAGTCCTATATTTTCCATGGGGTTTAACTCTGGATATGCTGAATATTTTGAAAACAATTTGGCTGTTGGTGGTTGTGCATGGCCAAGCCACCCACAACTTTCAGCCAAATTGTTTTGAAAATATTCAGCAGGTCCAGACTTATTGCCCATTGACATTATTGTCTGGTTGCTTGCAGCAGCCAGGTAGTATTAAAATGGAAGTTACCAAAATCATCAATGTCCAGAGACCATTCAGGTGAGGGCTGCAGAGAGACTGGTTCAGGTGAGGGCTGCAGGGAGAGCGGTGTTGTAATAGCTGGGATGATGACGGTAAATACGAGTAGTGCCCATACTGCAGAGATTATGAGTGTAACTACAATACAAACTAACTGAGCATTGCAAGGCTTTGATAACCATGAACAGGAACTAATCACTGATGCCAAGATGCCTCCCTCAAAATATGATTTCACTTTGCTGGAAAGATGTCCATTCTGCCCTCGAAATATATCTGTAGATTTGGGTTTATACTTCAAGGCGTCTCCACGGGAATCAAATAAAAGGACTTCTTCTTCGTCACCATCAGATTGGTCGAAGCTAATGTCCAAATCACCAACACCGCCAAAGTCAGCGTGCGCTTCTACAGCCATCTCACTTGATTCCATTGCGAGGGTGCTCTTCATAAACGTACCCCCTAAGAATGAATAAAATAAACAGATTTAATAATGGTGTGAAGATGTTGTACTCGATCATAATCAGAGTTATACATGTAAGTTACATATTTAATGGTCAAAATGAAAGTGGAATGGCAAGTGAAGAAGACTATTTTTGGAAATTTGCCAATGGACTGACTGGCTCGATGACTGACTGGCTCGGTTATTGAGCCAGCCATTCTGGTGGTAAATATTTTTAAAAGTCTTCTCTTTAACTGCAAATGGATACATGTATGCCATAATGAATATCAGGACCATTGCAGAAACTATTTACATTATAAGTCTTGATCAATGAAGGGTTAATATCCCATGTGAAGCTTGCAACAGATGATAGATTCAGTTTGTGTCCAGCCCATTAGATGCTAGTGATGAAGTAACAAAATTAAAATACAGCAATATATCTTTGTCAGCACCATTACAGTTACTCCACTGTCTCCACATATACTCATAAGAGTTTTGGATGATCAATGTAACAATTGTATGTGAATGTTCATTCAATATGGATTTGTTGTTACCTGCGTCACCAGGAGCAAGGGTTACAGTGAGCATGCAGTGTTGCGTCTTCTTGTTCTTCTTAAGACATTTTAAATAACTCTGGTTCTACTGAACAGATCTTCATCAAATGTGGGTGGAAGTTCGTCTGTAGTGTCCTGACAATATCTGCCAAGATTGGAGTAAAAAACTAAAACAAAACAGCTTCCAGCAACACTGTCTACAAAATGGACAATTGACACATTTTTCATTAACTTTCGGTCTACTGGGTAAGCCTGCCAATGGAGCCCCAAAGACATCTGCCAATTTTGGGGTCAAGAACTAAAACACAACAGCAACAGCTTTCAAAAACTAATTTTCAAAATGGGGACTTTCGATACATTTTTCAAAAAATCTGGTTCTACTAGATCGATCCTCTCCAAACTTGGTTGGATGTCTGTCTGCGGCATCCTGAGGATTGATTTCATAATTTTGGGGTCAAAATCAAAATTTTGAAAAATGGCAAATTTGAAATCTGCACAATATACGCAAAAAATATGTAAAACTAATTTCGGCTTCAAAATCAATCAAATTAAAAAATCCAACATGGCCGCCAAACATGCAAGACATTGATTGGTTCATGGCAGCCATGTCTTTTGAAGTTTCAATTTCCCTTGAACAAACTTTAATGGCCCTTAGTCACTAATCCTATCTATAAAATTTCGGCCCAATCCGTTCAACAGTTCTGGAGTTTTTTTTGGTAAAATCTAAAGGGTAGGTCGTCCAAAATGGCCGGTGAAGCATTTGTCCAATTAAGTTCCAGTGGATGTACATGTTGAACAATCTTGGTTCAGCTGAACTGTTCTAGATGTTTCATGAGTTTTGAATCGATCCAAGCAGTTTCGCAAATGGATTAGTTTTAAAGAGGTTTCTAAGAATTGGCCAAAATCCAAGATGGCTGTAGGGCAAATTGGCTGATAAGCTTCGTTTGAACAAACTTGGATCTCTGTATACACCCTAAGTATGCTTCATAATTGAAATCAGTCAAGTGGTTCTTGAGTTGTTTAAAAAAAATGTTCATGGACAAACGGATGGACAGACAGATGATGGAGTCTTCTGTCTTTTGGCTAATAATTCCAAGTAGCTGGAAGGTAAAACTGGAATGGGTGTGGTGATAATAACGTCCTGATTTCAAGTGCATAATTTATACAGTGTTTCGGTTTTAGCTGCTTTAACCCTTTAACCCTCAAATTTGCTGAAGAAAATTTCAATTTTCTCACAGAACATGTCCATTTGCAGACCATGAGTAGACCATTTTGAAAAGTTACCATTGAAATGACTGGTATCTTGGTCTGCAAATGGACATTTCTCAAGATCACAACAGAATCTGTTTTTGGCTGATGAGTGTTAAAGGGTTAAAACCATATACACATAGATTTAAAAACATATATGCACATTCGAGGCATTTGTGGTGTGTATTACAGCTGCTTGAATTGAGGGCATTGGCCACAGCTCAAGCGTGACTGGTATAGCTGCAGTCTGAAAATGTTGGGAGTCTTGGAGCATGTATGGCAATTAAAGGAAGCGTGTTCCAGGTTGGAATGATGCGTGGAAAATGAGAGAACCGTTAGACAAGATTTTTACATTGAATGTGTTGTAGCTTTAGATAATGTTCTGTGCACATAGTTATGGCATAGTTGAGAGGCAGAGAATGAAATATCAACAAGACCAGCATGGATTTTGTGGAAGAGGATTGTTTAAATCACTAGCCTATAGAACTACAGCCTACAGCTGTGCCATCCTAGGTTGTGTATCAGGCCGTTCACACCGGCACTACGGCAGTAATCACTAATGAATCTAGCTGTACGGCATTGGACTTTCTCTACGCAGGTGACATTTCAATCAGTATGGGGATTCCAAGCTGCTGCAGTATATTCTAACAAGGGATGAACTAGAGATTCATATGCTAGTTGTTTCACTGACTGCTGGCGTGGACTGCACAACTGATAGTGTTTTGTTAGCTTTAGCTGTAATCGACTCACAATGAGCAGTGAAGGTAAGTTTGGAGCTAATGTTGACTTCTAGATATGGATAGTTTGATACCGCCATGACAGGATTTCCATCCATGCTGTACTCGTGTCGCTTCTTGTTTTGTTTCAGTGTGACTGAGAGCAAGTGAAATTTTTTCACATTGAATGACATAGATCTGCCATCTCACATCCCAGTAAGAAATCCAATTTAAATCTTATAAGATGGCATGGTCTTTGGCATACTTAATGTCTCTGTATAGGATGCTGCTATCTATCCACAAAGAGGCGGATAGGACTGCGGATTCCTTCAGAGACAAGGCAAAATCCCAGCTCTCGGCTCAGACCCTCAGTAGAATCTCCAATGTTGGAGTGATTTGAGCAGACTGCCAGCTATGCCCTCAGTGACATCTAATCTGACTATGCCACACCAGCTGTACTTCTGACAACTACTGTAAGCGTCAGTTATGGCATCATGGAGACACTGATGGCAGGACAGACATCTATAAAAATTTACACTACCAGAATGTATTCACAACTGACCTCCCAATACAGGGTGACAAGAAATAACATGTGGAACAGGCATTCTGTAAGTATTGCTTTGCAATACATGTCCCCTACCTGGTATTATAAATCTTTTTAGAGATTGACAGCCAAAAACTTCATTAAAAATTGTCAAAAGCAGCTGAAACTCGAACTTGATCTGTAACTTCTCATAACATAGCAATAAACCCAGTCTCAGTTATATATGGTGAAGGCGAAGGAAAAAGTCTCAAAAGCTGATATGTTTGTATTTCCTAAGTCCAAAGGGGACATAACTCCATCAAAAAATGACGCAAACGCCTGGAACTCGAACTTGGTCTGTAATTTCTCATAATAAAGTAATGTACCAATTCTCAGTTGAATATCTTGAAAGACTGCGAGAAAAAGGGCAGAAAACTAATATTTTTCATATTTCATAGGTCGAAAGTGGGCATAACTCCATGAAAAATTTACGAAAATGTCTGAAACTCGAACTTGCTCTGTAACTCCTTACACTAAAGCGATGCACCAATTTTTGCTTAAATATCTTGAAGGAGTGCGAAAAAAGGTGCGGAAAGCTGATATTTTTTGTATTTCTTAAGTCGAAAGGGGGGCATAACTCCATCAAAAATTGACGAAAATGTCTGAAACTCGAACCTGCTCTGTAACTCCTTATACTAAAGTGATGCACTGATCTTCGCTTAAATATCTTGAAGGAGTGCGAAAAAGAGTGTGGAAAGCTAATATTTTTCGTATTTCTTTAAGTCGAAAGGGGGCATAACTCCATCAAATATTGACGCATACGCCTGAAACACAAACTTGGTCTGTAACTTCTCATAACAAAGCAATGTTGCAATTCTCAGTATAATATCTTGAGAGACTGCGAAGAAAAGTGCGGAAAACTAATATTTTTCATATTTGATATGTTGAAAGGGGGCATAACTCCATGAAAAATTGACAAAAATGTCTGAAACTCGAACTTGCTAAGTAACGCCTTATACTAAAGCGATGCACCAATTTTCGCTTAAATATGAGTGCGAAAAAAGTGCAGAAAGCTGATATTTTTCGTATTTCTTAAGTCGAAAGGGGGCACAACTCCATCAAAAATTGATGCATACGCCTGAAACTCGAACTTGGTCTGTAACTTCTCATAACAAAGCAATAAACCAATTCTCAGTTGAATACCTTGAAGGACTGCGAAAAAAGTGCGGGATAACCAACTGCGACAGACGGACAGACAGACGGAGTGCAAACCTATAGTTCCACCCCCCAGTTTTATCGGTAGGGGACTAATAACCTGGCCATAACCCTGAGACATAATCACTGCTCCGGATGTGGAGAAGTTCAAGACCTAGATCCGGCAGACGACGATCATGTGGGTTATAGATTTAGGTAGAATTTTGTGATGAAAGGGTCTGGCAATGTTAATCATCTGTGACTTACCTATGTTTGTGAGTTTAAGAAGTTTTTGTGTTTTGAACATGTTTTAACCCTTTGCTGTTTTTGAGAACATTTTAATGCATTTTTTCTGCATGCTTTGTATTTTTGTTAATTTACCCTTTTGTGTGTTAGTCCAGATAAATGTGTAAATAGTGTACACATGGCCAGCAAAGAATGTGTGGAAGAGGGATGTTGACAATGCCATCTATAAGCTATGGACAGCAAAACTGGTGGAAGATCGAACACTGCCTTTTATGATGTATATATCTGCCGAAACACTCACTCCTTCTGCAGTAACCATCGTATGGAAGTTGGCAGGACACTCACTGAGACGAAGAAGGCCTTCGTAAAGGCGAAAATACTTACTGGTTCTTATAAACTCCAGGTACATGAAGCCCTATTTAAGCGCAACCAACATGAGACTACTTCAATTTGCCCATTGTGTAAGGAAGAACCTGAAGACACAAAACGTTTTCTGCCGAGATGTTCTGTACTTGAGTCACACAGACATCTGGCATGGGAGAATTTATGTGCATACTTAACAGAGATGCAACTGGCGTACACCTATGATACTGAAGAGATGATGATTCACCTTCTTCTCGATGCCTCACACGAATGCGTACCTGATGCAATCAGAAATGATCCCGAAGTTTGTCAGAACAAAGAGGCTATCTCACGTGACTGGGTGTACAGTTCACATGTTCATCGATGGCGCACGCTGCGTTCGTCAATGTTAATACTCTAGAGTACAGACTCCTCCTATGATAGATCTTCCAACTCTTATTTCTCTAAGAACTATATAAAGTTACATTGTGACACTAACTAATCTAAAAACTTCAGGCCATGCGTCTAAATATCTGCGATATTCATCGGTGCATTTAAATTACTACATTGTTCACGGTACATACAGTAGGACCGGTGTCCATAATAAGGACAACCTAAATGGAGTTTTCACGTATATTCGCTTTATTAACTAGGACCGTATTCTGTGTGTTCGTGCGCATTCTACTGCTGACGACGAGCTTACTGTCAGCTTACTGTTGGGGGCCTCTCAAGACCGAATTTCCAACACAAGAAGATGGCATTGCAGTATGTCATCCAGGAGGTTTTCTGATAGGATTAATCTTCATTGGCGCAATTATGTGCATAGACGTTCTAGGACTCATATCATCTAGTACTTTTCAAATGCAACTGATGATTAACCTCACCGACCAAGATGCTACTGATGAGAGATACCTCTTCAGTAAAGCAAAAACTAAAGCGGTAATACCCAAAACTGTACCTGGCACCCTCTGCCTCTTCATTGCAAATAAATGGCTCCGAGTTGACACGATCATCAGGGGAGACACATCTTGGTATCTATCATTCCAGTAATGCTAAGAACAAGATAACAATCACTGCCCGTATTGACTCCACACGTCCACAGTACATCTTCTTCTGGGTGACATTTTGATTAAACAACAGCTCCACAAGAGGATGTTGACACTATTTATAAACATGCTACGCCAGGTCGACTCATTTGAGGAAAATGTCATCAGACAACTTCTGATTCAGTAACAACTTACCTCTGCTTTTGAGCTCGTGAAACGGCAACCCTCGAAACATGTCTGGAAGCAACAGCTGCATCAAAAGATTGAAAGCTACTGGCGAAATCTTCCGATTGAAGAAGCTTCATCCAAGATCACATTGACCTATCTCAACCTGCATTCTTGTACCACATAGAAAGATGCCATTCTGTATGGAAAACAAAACTGATCCTTTAACTGTCATTAAGGCCACTGTGAAGTCCAAACTACTGACTCAAAGATATAATCTATATTCATACACGAAATCAAGCCATAAACACAAACTGTCCTCTGTGCAACTCTGGAGCTGAAACTACAGAACACTTCCTGTTACGGTGTCCCAGTCTTGAGTCGTCGTGAATGCCATTCATTAAGAAGATTGACAACATACTTGTAGCACGGTATCATCTCACTCTGAAAGATCACTTGGATGAGGAGTCTACTAAACTTATTCTTGACACAATGCATGCTTTTCCTACAATAAACCCATTATCAGCCACCTTGGAGGAAGTCACACGCGACTTTTGCTTCAAGCTACATCTTGTATCCTGACTGGCAAATGCCAGTATATACTAGCCCAATCCGAGAAAACATGGTATCACACCGAAACGACAAGAATGTTTACCATTAAACTCTACATCAGTTAAGACAGCACTACTGACTGGTGGTTCGCCTAGACCAGAGAGCCGGGATATACAGAACAACTTCAACTTCCATGATAGACTTGACTGTTATCTGCAAGCTGACATCATATGTCGAGGACGAGTAGTGTGCATTAGGCTGGTATATGCTCGCTCTTTGATCTTCATTGGGCATCGCTTCAAATTATTTCGGATGCGTCGCAAAACACTTGATGCTTTGTTTGTGATGTTGTTTATATGATGGTTGAATTTCATCTTATCAGTTAGCTCTACTCCTAGATATGGGTGGTGTTAGGCTAAAAGACCCGACCTTCCATGGTGTAATCTGCTTCTGTTCTTATAGTCTTGTTGCTTATTTTCATGATGGCACATTTCTCCATGTTGAATTTCATCTGCCAGGTATGGCTCCATGCTACTAAGGTGTCAAGATCTTGTAGTAGGCAGTGGTCATCGACAGAGGTAACAAGTCGGTACAATACACAATCGTCAGCAAACAGACGCACAGTTGAGTGAAGGTTTTCAGCTATATCATTTATGTATATCAAGAAAAGGGTTGGACCTAGGATGCTCCTCTGGGGGTACTACCGATATCACCTCGGATGGTGCTGATATTGCATCATTCAAAACTACTTGCTGTTGGCGACCATTAAGGAATGAGTTGATCCATTTTTGGGTGTCACCTTGGATACCATAGTAACCCAATTTAATAGACAGTCTTTGATGTGCGACTTTGTCAAATGCTTTTGCGAAATCTAAAATCGCCCTGTCAACTTGCCCACCATTGTTCATGTGGTGTGTGATGTCATCTGATGTTAAAAGTAATTGTGTTTCACATGTTCTCTTTGATCCGAAGCCTCAGATTTTCAGAGAATGTTTTGGCGGTCTAAGTGGTCCATGATTTGTGAAACAACTATGTGTTCTAACATTTTTGAGACTACTGTTGTTAGTGACACTGGCCTGTAGGTAGCTGGTTTTCACATGTCACCCTTTTTTAAATGGGTATTACAATGGTAGCGTTCTTCCCGTCGGATGCAATTTCTGATGTATCCAGAGATTGTTGGAATAGAGCAGCCAAGATTGGGGGTCGTCTCACTGTTGGTTTCTTTTAGTACATGGATCGGTAGGTTATCAGGTCCTCTCACCTTCTTGGGATTGAGTCGATTGATGCAGTTCATAACACCTTGCTTTCTTATAGTGATTTTTTGCATAGATTAGTAACAAGTAATTTACCAGTGAGTGATTTACCAGTGATTGCAGTCAAATACTTCAGTGTAGAAGAAGTGACTGCAATTTTTGGGAGTTAGACGACCTTAGGTCCATATAAAACCCCCAACAGACCCCCCCCTTTAGTGGGTTGGTCTGTAGTTTTATTAACCACTATAAAAACACACTTACCGTTCAATCACTACTTGCTAAATCAAATATCTGCATTTAGCTATCAGAATAAAGTTTTTATGCTTGCCTATACACTCCCTAATGCCTATACCATCACCATGTAGACCCTCCACCAGGCTTCTGGTAGAGGGACCCCCTGCATTAGCCTTACAATAGACTGGCACCAGTCTGTACTCACTCCTTGGTGACGCTTGTCACTAAGCACGCTCGCGCATGCGCAGTAGGTCCCAATTCTGAAAACTGAATCACTTTTCTAAATTTAAGTGCCCTACATCCAGCCTAGATTCTCAAATCAATACCCAGTGGGGTGGCTGAGGCCGGGTCGTAGTGATTGAACGGTAAGTATGTTTTTATAGTGGTTAATAAAACTACAGACCAACCCACTAAAGGGGGGTCTGTTGGGGGTTGTTACTACACCACAAAAACATCCATTACCGTTCAATCACTACTTGCTAAACCCGTAGATTTGGTCAGTGCCCCACTACGAAACTTTGGTGGGAGGTGATTTGAGAATCCATAAGCAAGGATAAAAATCAAAACAAACATAACCAAATGTTAATAACATAACATAATGGTGCATCCTAATCAATCACACAGTGATTAACAACCAAATAAAACTTTAAATATAAAGATTTAAAATAAAAACCAAGGAACAACTCTCACCATTATCCGCAGACACACGGTCCTAACGAAAATGGTGGGATGTACTTGGTAAATGGTCTTCAGCCTTTTTGGTTAAAATAGTAATGTTCCTAAAGAAAGATGCCGCTGCGCTCTGGTCTTTCAAATAAAAAGAGGTAAAAGTACTCAGATTTCCATCCTGCAACTTGCATAACTTCGTCTACAGAAGAGCCAGCAAACAGAGCGAAAGAGGTAGCCATCCCTCTAACATCATGAGCCTTAATGTGAGAGAGATTAATTTGCTCAGGAGAAGCAATCTCGTAGCAGAGTTGAATGGTGTCACAAATCCATCTAGCAATGGATGCTTTAGAGACCGGTCTGGCTACCCCTTCCGCGTAGGGAACCCATAAGTGAGACGGATCGGATCTTTTAAAATCGGTACGACGCTTATAAGCCTTAAGAGCTCTGACTGGACACCAAAATCTGTCAGACGGAGAAAACGAAGATAAAGATTTTAAAATAATCGGCTTAGCTGGATAACGGTTTGATTGCGTCTTTGATAAAAAATCCCTTCTAGGATATAATACCAAACCGTCCCCAGCTTCAATAAATCTATCCCTTTCAGCGGAAAAAGCATGGATCTCAGATCGTCTTCTAGCAGAAGCAGCAGCTACTAGAAAAACCGCTCTAAACGTTAAAAGCTTTAAGCTAATCGAAGCGATGGGTTCAAAATGATGACCTGCCAAAACCTGAAGAATCAACGCCAAGTTCCAGGAAGGTAAAGGTTTAGCAATAGGAGGACGAATATTACCTAAACCTCTGATGAAACCATGCAGCACCTTAGTATCCTTAACATCCGCATTTAACAAACAAGGAAGAGATGATGCTAAGGAAAATCTATATCCTCTAACAGTGTTAGCAGTCAGATGAAGAGAATCGAACAGATAGGATAAAAAATCTAACACTTGGGATATAGAAACAGAATCGGGCACGAGATCATGATTTGAACACCATTCTCCGAACATCTTAAGTCGACCCTTGTAAACTCTTCGGGTCGACTCCCTCCTGGCCGAATTAATGATTTCCTGAGATCTTGCAGAAAATTTATTCTCAGTGACCGAGCACTCGATATTCTCCAAACACACAGACTGAAGATTCCTGGGTTTGGATGAAGGCACGTTCCCCTTACTTGGGATAACAGATCTGGGGACACTGGCAGCAGACGTGGGAAGTCTACTAGAAGATCGAGAAGGTCTACGAACCAGATCCTTTTTGGCCAAAAGGGAGCTATCAACAAAATCTCGCAGAATTGATCCTTGACTTTCTTCAGAAGCAAGGGAAGCAGGATAGTCGAAGGGAATGCATATGCGAAGATTCCTGTCCAGGACTGAGACAGGGCATCCACCGCCAATGCCTGATTGTCCGGAAAAGGAGACATGAAAGAGGAGATCTGGGCATTCAGAGAAGTCGCGAACAGGTCTACATGGGGACGATCCCGGAGGTTGAAGATCGCTTTGACAACCGACCTCTTTAACTGCCACTCTGTGTGGGCGAATTTGGAAGGGCGAGACAACTGATCCGCCAGAAAATTCAGACATCCTGGGACATGGGAAGACACCTGGAAAATCTGCTTCATACAACACCACGTGAGGAGATTCCACACCTCCAAACAAAGGCGAGACGACTTTGTGCCTCCCTGCTTGTTGATATACGAGACTACTGTCGAATTGTCTGATCAAATCGAGATCTTGAGGCCCTGCACTTGATCCGACCAAGCAAGGAGAGTCTTCTTGACAGCCCACAATTCCAGAATGTTGATGTGGGCTGACGACTCCTCTAGGGACCACAGGCCTGAGACCGAAAGGGAACCCCAGACCGCTCCCCATCCCTCCTGGGAAGCGTCTGTAAAGATGATCGCTTGAGGAGAAGACTTGACCAGAGGAACACCCATCAGAAGCAGAGAGCGATCCTTCCAGAAATCTAGGTGGGGACTTAAATGCTCTCTGACCGGGATCTGATATTACACTGAATGGGTCGACTGTTTCCACAGGGACATTAGATACATTTGGAAAGGTCTCCTCATCAGCGCCGCCCACGGAATGATGTTCTCGACGCTGACCATCAAGCCTATCACCCGGAGAAAGAATATTGCTCTGACCACGGCAGAGGACGCCAGAATTTCCATGGCTACTAGGATGGCTTCTACTCTTACATCTGAAGGGAAGACTAAGCCTTGACCTAGGTCGAAAGCCACACCTAGGTGGGTGAAAACCTGAGACGGGACCAAAGATGATTTTTCTAGATTTATAACCCATCCTAGACTGGAAGCCAGACTGCAGACCTCTGGAATGATGCTTGCCAGAATTGAGGCAGATTCTGCTCTTATCAACCAATCGTCTATGTAAACATGAAGGGGAATAGAACGACTGTGCAGAAAACCTGCAACTGCTGACACTAGGCGGGTGAAGAAGAAAGGAGCCATGGTCAGGCCGAACGGCATGACTCTGAATTGCCATACCCGGCCCTTGAACGCGAATCTCATGAATTTCCTGAACGGAGGGTGGATGAGAATGTGAAAGTAGGCGTCCTTGAGGTCTATGGACGCTGTCCACATGCCTGGACTCAGACTGGCGATAATCTGAGATATCGTCTCCATCTTGAATTTTGGGGTGGATATATGCAGATTTAATCTCTTCAGATTGATGATTGGACGCCATCCACCTGATTTCTTGGGGACTAGAAATAGAGTTGAGTAGAATCCCGGGTCTACTCTCCAACACGGAACCTCTTCTATAGCCTTCTTCAACCGCATTGACTCCAATTCGTCTTCCAGGGCTCCCAACTTCTCCAGATTGGATGGAACTGGAGTCCATTTGGGCTGGTAAGACAGAGGAGGAGGCAGATCTATCCAAGACGGTGCATAACCCCAGCGGATTTGATCTAACAGCCAGGAGTCCTGCGCGAGGGCTTGCCACGTCTCCCAAAACAGAGACAAGCGCCCTCCTACTGGCACACTGGGAAGAAGGGACTGCACCAATAGATCCAAAGGTGGTAGAAGAGGAGGAAGGACTGGTAAAGGAAAACGGGAAAGGCCTGCCCGGGCTGAGGCCACCCCTTCAAACCCGTCTAGGTTGAAAACCTCTAGAGGAGCGTCCTCTAGAACTAGACCTGGAACCTCGAGAGAAAAACTGACCCCTTCTCGCCTGAGGAGGGGCTTGACAAACCTGGGCTCTAGGTCTATGCGAGGAAATGGATTTAAAACGATCCTCCTCCGCAGATCTGGAATGGGAAGGGGAGGACCGATTAGAGTTCGTAAAACCCCTTGACGGATAAGCCCCATATTCATCCGGCCTAAGACTCTTCCTCCTGGGAGAGGAGGAGGGACTCTTCACCGCGGAAGTCTTTTTGCTGACGGCCTCAAAATAGAAATCTGATCCCGCAGATCCTTAGCTGATCTAAGATGATCAGACTCCGCCCTAAGAATCGAGGTAGAATTCTGACCGAAAATATCTGATCCGAAAGGCGGAGCAGATATCAGGTTACTCCTGAGGGAATCCGAAATGTTCACCTCAGCAAGCTTTCTTGACCTTCTCTTAGAGGTGATGAAACCTAACGAACGGCAAATTGAATTCAACGAACCTCTTGACAGGTCAGCTAAAGAACGAAATATCTCCGGAGGAATCTGACCCCCTTTCTCCTGAGTTTTGAGAATAGCCTCCGAAAGAAGGGCCAAAAAGTTTGCTGATTTCAACTGAGCCCGACAGACAGACTCCCATCTGAAAAGGTCTGACGAAGATTCTACCTTAGCCGCTTCCTTCAGATGCGATAAAAGAACATCCCATGTCGGACCATTAAGAGATTGAGTAGAAGCCAATCTAATGTAATCATCTTTCGGAACCTGAACTGGAGCATCTACCTTGGGAGTAAGAGAGAAATCTTTCAGTTGGACATCGTTAATGTAAAAATCTAACATGTCTACGACCAAGTTATCCACCGGAAGAACAGAAGGAACATTAGCTGAAGAGTCTGAAGATGAAAGCGCAGAACCAAACGACGGAGGATCAATCGAAAATTCATCCTGAAGAGGAAGAGATAGAGACGAAGCTATCCATTGATGAGCCCTAGACCAGTCATCTGGCGAGGCCCTCTCATGATAGAACCTCTTCAGATCCCTGGCCCTGACTGATCTCTGAGTAGCCTTGACAGAAAGGTGAGATGGAGAAGAAGAAGAAGGGGACAGATGTCCGAGTCTAGCGAAACAGAAGAATCAATGATCCTCAGAGAGGAAGGAGAAGTTAAAGCTCTAGCAGGAGCGTCCGAGAGAGAGAGAGTCCAACGTCAACGGAGACTGATAAGGACTAACAACAGGAGCCTCTGGCTGACTAGAACTGAAAAAATAAGGGTCCAACTCACTAGCTGAAAATCTGGACAAAATTGAAAATCTAGCTGAAATAATAGATCGGTGAAGAGAGGGATCGCGGCTTACTGAAAACAAGGAAAAATCTAAGCCCGAATCAACTATCTGGAACTCTAATTCTGGAGACAGAACGACCGAAACAATAGGATCCAAATGATCAAACGCCGGAGAAGATGAAGAATAAGAAGGCAAAGGAGGGACAGGCGGAGCAGAAGAAGAAGGTATGTGAGACGCCGCAGAATAATTCTGATGAAGGGAAGCTGGAATATGAAGAAAATCTGGAGGCGGAGATATAGATGACGGATGAAAGAGAGAAGATGAATTAGAAACATGAGAAGACGAAAAATCCCTAGCAGATAAGCCAGATACAGAAGAAGAGGACGGATGACTACTACTCTTCTGAGAACCTGCTTGAGAGAAAAAGGAAGCAGATGAAGAATGAGAGAGATACTACCTCACGAAAGGAAGGATGAACAAAATCTGAAGCAGAAACAGACTGAGAACTAGAAGAACGATCAGGATAATGTCTATCAAAAACGGGAGGACTGGCGCGAAAATAACTAGAATCGGAATTAACAGACCTATTACTAAACTGGGAATCTGAGTTATTCGGAAGCTCATAACTTGATGCGCAAACAGTAGTTCCAGCCGGAACTGAAACACCGAGACCGGGAATAGATCCCTTCATATCTCTTAAACCGGAAGTAGAAAAACTGTCACCAGAAGCGGAAACCGAAAACCCGGAACCGGAAATGGAAGTCGCTTGCAAGGACGGGTCAAAACGACCCGGACATGCATATGTTGAACCGGAAGTGTCTACACTACCCCCGGAACCGGAAGTAACCAAAACTGGGCCGGAAAAAGAGGATGTATGCAACAACGGATCCAACTGACTCGGATAAGCATTATTCCCACCGGAAGTAGCAATACTACTACCGGAAGAAGAGCCTGACAATCCAGAAACGGAACGATGCATAGACGGGTCCAACAGACCCGGATGCACATTCTTCCTACCGGAAGTAGCAACACTACTACCGGAAGCGGAAGTCGAAGAACCGGAAACGGAAGACGACATATGATGCACCGCCGGGTCCAACAGACCCGGAACTACATTCTTCCTCCCGGAACCGGAAACTCTATAGCCGGACACTGATGAACCGGAAACGGATGTTGACGCATAAGCCATATTCTCATGAGTCACCGGGTGTTCAGCCAGGCCAGAAACAATCACGGTGCTCATTTCCGGATGCCCGGTAAAACCAGAAGACATTCCAGACAGCAAACCTGCTTGCCCGGACAAGCCAGGAGCAGAGACGGGTGCTTCTTTAGAGGCGATCGGCGATCTTACCACATTCCTGGCAACCGGAGGATGCCGTACCAGGTTTCTTTCTTGACTCGCCGGACTTACCTTTGGGAGACTTGATTTGCTGCCTCGATGTTAAGGAAACCGGCTTACCCCACTTATAAGATCGAGACTGGGGGCTAAATTCGGAGTCTGACGACTCCTCTTTAGCGACCTTAATAGCAGATGTAATTCGCTCGTCTACAGATTTAGTCAATACGCTGGCAAAGGATTCAAACCTGGCGAATAATGCCATAACCGGATCTGTGATAGAGGAGCTGCCCCCCTCCGTTGTTGAAACCGACGTATTAACAGAGGTGGAAGCAGATGATACTGCTATAGGACCTTCAACAACGGAGGGAGAGCGACCTGAGGGCAACGCAGGCTTAACCACAAAGTCCTTGAAAAACGCTTTAGATATGACCAATGGCCAACCCTTGCACATTCCACACATTTTTAAAGGGGTGCAGGTGGTACACCTCAGGCAAACATGACCCGCATAATCCTTAGCGTGAACCCGATCACACTTATTCGACGCACACTTTATTTTCTCAGAAGATAATGACACTTCCTATAAAAAATAAGAAATGATACGAAATAAAGCAACTAGCTTTGAGAAACCCCTGAGAAATCACAGAGGCTACGCCTTGGGCGATTTTAATAAAGTGCCTGAGGAAAGAATCAGTAATGATTCTGATTAATGTTTGAGAGCACTAGGACCTACGTTACTAGGAGTGGTACTGGCTATTATTATTATTATAACATGGCACTCTTGATGGTATATAATAGGCATGGTTACTCCAACCTCGAAAACGGGAGTAGTGACACGAAAACTGGTAACTCCAAACGCTAGAGTTACAAACACCTCTAAAACACCATGATATAGAATAGAAGTTAGACATAACTTAGGAAGAATAGACTTCATGGTAGGCATTCCTGTGTCAACCTCGTGATAACTGGAAAGTTTCTAGTAGCAAGCTAAAACTTTTATATCGACTTGATAGCTGACAGTACTGTATAGCTAGCAGAATATTTGAAAAGTGATTCAGTTTTCACAATTGGGACCTACTGCGCATGCGTGAGCGTGCTTAGTGACAAGCGTCACCAAGGAGCGAGTACAGACTGGTGCCAGTCTATTGTAAGGCTAATGCAGGGGGTCCCTCTACCAGAAGCCTGGTGGAGGGTCTACATGGTGATGGCATAGGCATTAGGGAGTGTATAGGCAAGCATAAAAACTTTATTCTGATAGCTAAATGCAGATATTTGATTTAGCAAGTAGTGATTGAACGGTAATGGATGTTTTTGTGGTGTAATAACAACCCCGTGACTTGAAGAATGAGTCTAGGTTGTTTTTGAATGTGTTTAATGTTGGAGCGTTAATTGCTTCTGTTGGTAGAGAGTTCCATACATTAACAACTCTATTTGTGAAGAAATACTTGCATAGATCAAGTCGACAGTGTTGTTTGTAAAGTTTAAGTGCATGTCCCTTAGTGTGTGTAGATGCCATTGTGAAGAATTCATTTGGCTTAATGTGGTCCTGGTTAGAAAATTTTTTATAGACTTCTATCATGTCAGCTCGGATTCTCCTGGTTTTCAATGTTGTAAGATTTAGTTTCTGGAGACGTGTTTCATAAGGTATACTTGCTAAACCTGGGATCATGCGTGTCATCCTGTGTTGTACCCGCTCCAGTAAGTCTATGTCTTTTTGTAGGTGCGGGCACCAAAAGGGGATGTCCAAGTGAGGTCTTACGAGGGATTTGTAAAGCTGGAGAATAACAGGTCAGGATTCATATTTTATTGTACGATATATCAGGCCTAGGGCTTGGTTTGCTTTTCTTGATGCTACTTCACATTGTCTTGACACTTTCATTGATTGCTGAATCGTTAGTCCCAAATCTTATGTTTCAATGCTTTTTGTTAGTGTGTTGCTTCCCATTTTATAGCTATAGCACACGTTATTGTGTCCTAAATGAACACTACATTTATCTAAGTTAAAGAGCATCTGCCATTCTTGAGACAAGATAAAAATTCTGTGGAGATCTGCTTGGAGTTTAAGTGTACTTTCTTTGTTCAGAATTTCTTTACCTAATTTAGTATCATCAGCAAATTTACCAATTTGCCTTGTAATGTTTTCGTCTATGTCGTTTATATAGATCAGAAATAAAATTGGCCCAAGGACCGATCCCTGAGGCACTCCACTCTTTACGCTTGTCCAGTTAGATTTCTGTCCATTTATTACGACACATTGTTTCCTATCTGATAACCAATTTGTAATCCATTGGAGTATCTCCCCGTCTATCCCGTGAGATTTAATTTTCTTGCACAGCCTCTGATGCGGGACTTTGTCAAATGCCTTTGCAAAGTCTAAGTATATTATGTCAACTGGGTGTCCATTGTCTAATTGGGTAGTAACTTTATCAAAAAAGCAAAGTAGGTATGTTAGTGTAGATAGGCCTTTCCTAAACCCATGTTGTGAATGGTTTATTAAGTAGTTGTTCTCTAG
Source organism: Chaetoderma sp. LZ-2023a (assembly GCA_034401795.1). Lineage (NCBI taxonomy): Eukaryota > Metazoa > Mollusca > Caudofoveata > Chaetodermatida > Chaetodermatidae > Chaetoderma > Chaetoderma sp. LZ-2023a. The sequence continues at coordinate 58,692,485 of CM067372.1, forward strand.
GTGGGCAACGATTTCTGAGTAATGTTTCTAAGATTTTCCCTATACATGAGGTGAGACTGATCGGCCTGTAGTTATTTTGCTGGTCCTCTCCCCCTTTTTTAAAGATTGGCGTGATGTTGGCTAGTCTCCAATCCACAGGCACGTTTCCAGATCTAATCGATTTGATCATAATCTTGGATATAGGGTCAGCAATTTCTTTTGAGGCTTCTCTCAGTACCCTAGGGTGTATATTGTCTGGTCCCGCTCCCGTATCTGGCTTTAAGTTAGCAAGGGCTTCCTCGACAAGGATGGCTGATATTTCTATGTTACACAGTCTGGTTTGTATATTGGTTTGCTTTGGAGTTGGGATGCTGCTTAAGTCTTCAGTCGTAAATACTGATGAAAAGTATTCATTTAATAGCTCAGCATTCTCAAATGTATCTAGAAGGATATTTCCTTCATTATCTTTTAGTGGTCCTACCCTATGTTTTGTTTTTTCCTTACACAAGCATAAAAACTCTTGCTGTCTTGTTTAATTTTGTCTGATAGCTTCCTTTCAAATTTTCTTTTTGCATTTCGGCATGCTGTTGTTGCCTCGTCGAGGGACTTTCTGTACATCTGATAAGTTATTGGCCCTCTGTTGTTAGAAAATTGTTTCCACTTTTTGTATTTTCTACGTACCTTTTTCAGTGCCAGGCGGTCCATCCATTGAGGTTCGTTTGATTTTTTCGGAGTTTTTTCGGAGTTTTTGTAGGTATATGTTTAGTAACTAGTCCATGGTAATTATTTTTAAAAATTTCCCAACATTCCTCGGAATCTTTATTCTGGAATAAATCATCCCATGAGATGAGGATTAGTTTGTTTTTCAGTGTTTGATAGTCCCCTTTGTTATAATCTATAAAAGGCTTGATTTTTTCCTCGATTATAGTCTTTGTCACCAAGTCCCACACTATAATGTTATGGTCACTCCCTCTAAAGTGCTCACGTACTTCTAAGTTTTCAACCATGTTTTCTTCTGTTGTTAACACTAAGTCTAGAATTGCGGATTCTCTTGTAGAGGAGTGAACATGTTGGTGTAGATAGTTGGAGTTCACAGTCTCTAAAAATTCGACACCCATGGAAGAACTCGAATTGTAGTTTTCCCAATCAATATTGCGGTAATTGAAGTCAACCATGATCAGAACCAGGCCTCTCCTACTATTTTCCTCTATAATTTTATTTAGCTTGTTGTTGTAGTCTTCAGTAGATCTGGGCTTCTGTAGCATACACCAAGTAGTATTTTCTCTGTAGGCCCAAGCACCAAATCACACCATATGCATTCAATCTCATTGAAATTTAATTCAGAATCCAGCCGTGCTAACGGTCTGTATTTGTCCTTTACATAAAGCATTATTCCACCACCTTGACGATTTGCCCTGTCTTTTCTAAAACATGTAAACCCATCCAGTGCCAATTGAGAATCTAAGTGGTGTGAATTTGCCCAGGTTTCAGTGAGCCCAATCACATCAGGTTCTAACAGGTATGTGTATAATTCTAGTTCATCCAGTTTGTTCATTAAACTTCGGCAGTTGACGTAGATACATTTTAGCTTAGGATTTGTGAGTTTGGAATTACTGCCAGGGGAACTCTCTCAGTCTCTGTATTTTGCTTGTCTATAAAGTTTATTTGGTTGATCAAATGACCAAGTCCAATGTTTCTTTACTTTAGTGGCTTAATGTGAGGTGTGAAAAGATCAGTGGGAAATACATGGGTTTAATAGTGGCTTTACTGAATTTACATCCCATCAGAAGAACGTGTCATGTGAATGACGTATTGAATGGCGCACGATCAATAGTATTCAGATCTGTGGGGGAAAACCCGGATTCATTTTGAAAATCAAATCCCGGAAATAAATAACTACGCGACAAAGTTTTTTATTTATCCCAACAAACACCATCATTACATTAAATTTTCTCTAAAAACAGCATATTACTGTACCTTCAAAAATTTAGATCCACTTTAGATTTGTCATTAACAATTTGTGACTTTTAAGAGGTTTCGAAGTTGTTGCACAGTTTGCCTACAAACTTTTTCTTCTTCTTCTTTTTCTATATGTATCATCCTCCACTTGATTGGTGAACCCGCAACAAGGTGTGGTAAATATAAAATATAAACTTTAAAAGGTCTTCCAAATTGCAAATTATCACAGTGAAACAAATCAAAAGAGACGGAGTCGAACCGCACTGGCAAAACCACTGTAAAGTCAGCCGCAGGTAAAGCAGCAGGTTTAGAATTTAGATAAAAGTAGAGGAGCAAGCGACATTTAAGAAAAGTGGACAGACAGACCTGCGCCTTGTCTCCGGCAAGGATCACCGCCGGCATATCTCCAACTCAGTCCTTAAGTGCTGATCCATCTTTTCTCATTGGCCCTCAGCACCTTGACATCACAATGCATACCATTTAAGTTAACGTTTGATTATTTCTTAAATAATTAAGAAGCAATATATTTTTTTTAAATAGTGCCAGTGTTCCGTTCTAAGGATATTTGAAGTCTCATTGTGGTAACAGCATTACCATCCATCAAAGCCAGTCAGAAAAGAACACTATTTACTGATGATAACCCAGGAATGTCAGTGTGCGAAGGGTCAACTTTACACATTCACATAAATCCATGAATGAATACAACACTATTTAAAGTGAATTCTTTGAAGTTTTTGTTTTCCTCATAAAAAAATACAATTTCAGAGCAGTAATAGTTTTTAAGAAACTATCCCTCAAATGACTGACTCAATTATTCACCATTTAACCCTTGCCCCCCCCCCCAAAGGCTTCTTCATTGAGTTTAGAAAATATCTGTTTACAAAGAGAAAATTCTTGAAGGCTATCACTGGCATGATTGACAAGTCAATCATCTCAGTGGCCAACCATTCAAAAGAAAAACTCTTCATTCACTCTAAGTACATATTTCTTACGAAAATTACTTTTCCTGAATAAATTCCAGAGTCAAAGGATTAAGTCAGTCACTGAAGTGGCAAACATGCTCATCTGGACTGCAATTAAACACATGAGAGCATTGCATCTATATATACACGCACGCACGCACGCACGCACGCACGCACGCACGCACGCACGCACGCACGCACGCACGCACGCACGCACGCACGCACGCACGCACGCACGCACGCACGCACATATTCCATGCTTAGTAAAAATTGAATTAACGTAGCAATAAGCATTTAAGGGCTTTCAAGCATACCAGAGTACATTCATGACAAGGCTGTGGGCAAAAGACTCCAGCCCCCTGACACGCACTTTTTTATTTCCCTTTAAGTATACACCTGTGCAAAAGTTAAGCACCAGCAAAAACAATAGAACGTAGAAACATGATGGTACAACTAGGCTGCCATACTTTTTGTCCCCGCGTTAGCTGACATAATTCCAAGTACGAAATGCACATGCATGCATGACTTCACGCCGCTTGATGTCCGTGCATGGCGGGAAACAGCACACGTGTTCAGTTATGTAAAAGTCCAGTTTGAGGTGTAGAACATTACATACAGATTTAGGCGACAAGATTAGGAATTTTGTGTTCATGACCGTGGTTTATTTGTACAGAGAGAATTAGCTCTTGATTGTGAACCGCTATGGCAAGACGAAGGTTAAGTGATCGTGTGAAATGGCAAATCATAGGCATGCATACCACTGGTATGTCATGCAGAGAGATTGGCAGGCAGCTGAACATTAACCGTACTGTAATCAGTCGTTTGATTGCAAAACATGGGCAAACTAACGAGGTGAAGGACAGGCCTAGATCTGGAAGACCGAAGAAGACTACTGCCCGTGATGATCGAGCCCTAGTACGCCTTGTTAGGAGATCTCCATTCACCAACAGCAGAGTGCTCAGCCAGCAATGGGAAACGCGCAATAGAGTGTCAATGTCTACCGTCAAAAGGAGACTGTATGCTGCTGGCATGAAAGCTAGGAGACCTGTCAGACGTCCTCTCCTCACTGCACACCGCAAAGAGGAGCGTCTGAGGTGGTGCAACGAAAGAAGACACTGGAACATGAGATCCTGGAGACGGGTACACTGGTCCGATGAAAGTCGGTTCCTGCTTCATGCCACAGATGGTCGAACTCGTCTATGGAGGTCCAGACGCACGTTGTACGACCAACGTAACATCATGGAAGAAGTTCGATTTGGTGGAGGTTCCGTTATGATATGGGGGTGCATCTCATTTGATTGTAAGCTGGATCTGTTGACTGTACCTGGAACACTAAATGGACAAAGATATCAAGATTCCATACTGGATAGAGTTGTGGTCCCTCATTTTGTAAATCATGCACCTGGAACCCACCCTATATTCATGGATGACAACGCCCGACCACATCGTGCTAGAGCTGTGCATGAATACCTCCGCCAGAATGCCATCGAAACCCTACCATGGCCAGCAAGGAGCCCTGACATGAACCCTATTGAGCATATCTGGGACATTCTGGGAAACATGGTGAGAAGGAGGGATCCTCCTGTGCAGAACCTACAGGAATTAACAGACGCACTCCATCTTGAATGGCAACGAATACCACAATGGCGTATCAGTCGGTTGGTGACCAGCATGAGACGTCGTGTCCAGGCCGTCATCCAGGCACAAGGTGGATATACCCGGTATTAATAATGACAGTCTCAAACTCGTGCACAGATGTTAAACTTCGTTTTCAGACACCATTAATGACAATCTAGCCACGTGTGTCAACTGTAGGGCAATAGTTGTCAGTTGTGTCAACGTAACCATATTCAGGCCTCGTTTTGAAGTTCAAACAAAAACATACAGTGTTTCCCCACCATCATAATCAGCATTCCTCTAGTTGCATTATTACCTCTTGCACTAAGAAGGATGGGTACATAAATGTTTATGCTATTGCTTTCTTCATAGCACATGAATATACCCTCGCATGTGCGTAAAAATAGGGTGGTGCTTAACTTTTGCACAGGTGTATACAAAACAATTACAATCAGTATTAATTATGACTCAATTTCTCTCTAAATTACGTATACATAGATTTCAACACCAACAATATAAACCCTGTCCTCCACCCACACACACCCCCACCCTCCCCCACCCCATCCATGTCCGAGTGATTCATCATTACATTAAGAGAAGAGAAAAAATAAAATAAAAACGACAAAAATAAATAGAAACAATATTAATCTTATCCTATATAATTTACAGCAAATGAATAAGTTTATCTAATAAACTATAGCATTCCTCATTCAATTTCAATCTTACTTTACCCACTATCTCAATCTGAAATTTTAATTCATTTTGAAAATGCATCATGTTAATATTCTTTTCTGTAATATGGCATTTGTAAATATAAAATTTTGACAGCAATAGAAAATAATTTATATCTGGAAACTTGGATATTGGATTATATCAAAAAATCACAGTCTATTCCATCTCATTATGACTTACATCAAATGTAGATACAATTTGTTTAATTTTATCAATCATTATATGCCAAAATTGATATATTTCTAGACACCCAAAAACATAATGGACAATATCATCTACTGTATTCGGACACTTCCTACAAAATGGATCTGTAGAGATGTTTAATTTATATATAAACTTTTTGCAGGGCAGTATATGGTGCAATAATTTAAACTGAAACTGTTTCACAGTTTTACTTTATATTCTAGTGGAAGCTTATGGAAGAACGCCCATATATTAAATTTCATGGTGCAGAATATGCAGAACTAAACTTTACGTCTGGGTTTCTCACCTCTTTTATCATTATTTCATTATAAAATATTTTACTTTTCCAAAACGTGTAAGTCAAGTGAGGTGCATGAGTTAAATTTGGACATGGTCTGGGTAAGAACTTATTAAAAAGATTGCATCCTACTGCCCTGTAGCAAGCCTTTTTCAAGCGCTCATAGATGTTATAAGAGAAGTACCATTTGACATATAATTTCCTATAAATCTTTAAATATGGCATAAAGGAACCATTTCTCTCAAAGAAATCCATAATATAGATAAATTCAGCCTCAAAAATATCCTCCATAAAGACAGATGTGTTATTTATTTGAACTTTCTTATTATTCCAAACTATCTGTTAAAAAATGTCTAGTTGGGGAGTATTTGTAGAGCAAAAATCTGACCAGATTTTTTAAATCTCTTCATAAAATGAAGGTATAACTATAGGTACCTTTTTAATAGAAAATTGACAATGAAGCAAAAAGACAAGACCGCCAATCCTCTTAAAAATCATGTCATGTATAACTTTCCATGGACTGGCTACAGGAGAGAAATATCGTGTAAGCCAAACTAATTTCAATGAATAATTCATATATTCTAAATTCATTGAATTTATTCCACCATTCTTATGGGGACATTGAGTTGAGTTCTTCTGATTTTTCCACATTTTTGGTTCCAAATAAATTTATAGAATAGCCTTTCAAAATCTTTAATTACAACTTTAGATGTGGGTAACATACTTAACAGATAAACAAGTCGGGATGTTCCTTCAGCCTTAACCAAAAGAGATCGCGCAAAATAGTAAGTCCTCTTTGGCTCCATATATTGAGTCTGGTCTTAGCTTTTTTCCTTCTTCTTCTTCTTTTCGATCGCTGGTATCACACTTGGAGAGCCGTTCTCAAGATGAAATCTGTAGTTTTCTGCAGTTCTTCCACAGGCCCATACAGCTTTTCAAGAAAAGAGGTTGACAAAGGCCAGATCTCTTCTCTCAGCAGCTGATACATACTGCAACATTGAAGTATGTGCTCTGTGGTCTGTTCTGCTTCTCCACAAGGGCAAGTGGGCGATGTCGTAAGGTGGAACCGCCTGTACATGTGTTGGTTTAGTCTGTTGTGTCCAGTTCCGAGACGAAATATAGTCACTTGCTCTGGCCTCGAGAGATGATGGTAGGCATCTTCTGATTGAGGTGTTCTATAGAGTGACTTGATGATAGTCTTCATCTCTGTATGGGTAACCATGTTTTCTGTCTGATTCTCTTCTGAACCCACCTTTGCCATCTTGTCTGCTGCCTCATTTCCTTGGACTCCACAGTGTGAGGGGATCCACTGCAGTGCTATCCGCAAGCATTTGATGGTTTGTAGTGCTTCTTCAAGTTATGGCAGCTTACCTTTGGTGATAGCCTCAAGGACGGAGCGGGCATCAGATAAAAAGACAATCTGTGCAATAGGGTCTGCTGTTCTGCTGATGGCATTAGCTGCATGAACCAGTGCTTCCACTTCAGCTCTGTCGTTTGTGCAGTGTTTGCCTGTCGGTATTGCAGCTGACTCATGTTGTCCATTTGGGTACTGTATGTGCAGTCCGGCACCTCCGCTCCTAATTGCATCTTTGGCTGATCCATCTGTGTAGATCCTTATCCATGTCTCCTGAGGGTACATTTCTTCCAGCATGGCTAGAGTCAGGGCCTTCTTGCTCACATCACTGTGTTCATCTTTGGTTGTGAGATGAGGTACTGTGGTGCGAATAGCTATGCTCTCTAGTTTGTTTTCCCAGGGTGGAGGATCAAGGGTGTGGTTTGGGTCTTCTATTTGTGCTGGCAACATTTCTTGATGTTTCCTTTGAAGTGCTTTTGTCTCTTTCACAAAACTTGATCTTTTAAGTCTTCCTGATGACAGCTGTGCTTGCCTGATGTTCATCGGGTGGTTGTTGAACGATTTGAACTTTGCAGCCTGGATCGGTGCTTTGCATTCCATTCCTTTGCTAAGTGGGGGGATACCTGCTGTCTGCTCCATTTTTTCTATTGGTGTTGATCTCATTCCACCAGTGATGATGCGCAGTGCCTGGTTTTTTACTCTGTCGAGGTTCTGTTGATGAGATTTAGCTGCTGTCATCCATGAGCTGGATCCATACTCAAGGTGTGGTCGTACGTCACCTAGGTAGATGGTCTTGAGGATCCTTTCATTGGCACCCCACTTTGTTCCTGCCAGCTTCCTCATGATGTTTAGCTTTCTTCTGGCCTTTGCCTCTGCGTTCTGGATGTGCTCCTTCCATGTTAATCTTCTGTCGTAGGTGACTCCCAGGTATGTCTGCTGGTCCTCGTACTCGAGTGGAGTACCGCCCAGTGTCAGATTGCCAACCTTGGTTTTGGTGGACAGTGAGAATAGCATGGCTGATGGTTTTTCTTTGTTGATGGTAATACACCCGCGATTGGCCCAAGCTGTAATTCTGTCCAAGGCGAGCTGCATTCTGTACGTGGCAGTCGTTGTGTACTCCTCGGTGCACCAGAGTACGAGGTCATCTGCATAGAGGGCTGCTTGGATCCCATTGGGCAGCTCTGCTACAATGTCATTAATGAAGAGTATGAACAGAGTTGGTGATAATACTCCGCCTTGTGGCACCCCTTGTCTCAGCAATACATTCTGTCCAGATGTTCCATCCACCAGCACCCTAGCTCTGCGATTGCGTAGGTACGACTTGGTCCATCGGAACATGTTGCCACTGATGCCTGTGCACCGGAGCTTCACGAGGAGGCCATCCTTCCACACCTTGTCAAATGCCTTCTGCAGATCGATAAAGGCAGCTAGCATCACCTTCTTGGCTTGAAAAGTGTCCTCTATGACCTGTGCAAGATGTGTTGTTTGATCTTCTGTGCTCCTGTGTCTTCTGAAGCCGGCCTGCTCTGAAACTATAATGTTCTCTGCCTCCAGGCACCACTGCAACCGCTGGTTGATGATGTGCTCCATGGTCTTGCATATGCAGCTTGTAAGACTGATAGGACGGTAGCTCAGCACTTTTTTCCTGACATCCTGGAAATTATTTTCATTTAACAGTATACCTAAATAGTTATAAGCTGTAACTACTTTTAAACCGTATGGCAAATTATGAATATCTGCATTTCCAAATGGGATAATAGTACATTTTTCAACATTCAGTTTTAGACATGATATGTTTGATTGTTCATAATAAAAGTCTAAAGCATTATTAATGGAAAGGTTATCAACAACAGTCAAAGTAGAGTCATCAGCATAGTAACTGCCATAAATGTTAACATGATTAATCTTTAAAAAGTTTATATTAACCTTTTGCCTATAAGTGTGATTCAGAACTTCAGCACAAATAATAAATATATACAGTGATAAAGGGCAATCCTGTCTGACCCCTCTTCCATTTCCAACTCAATTTGAAGAAACTTTGTTATTTAGAACACAACTTTTGCTGTTTGTATGAAAGAGTTCTAATGTATTTATAAAGTCATCGTTGAAATTAAAAGCCCTCAAACATTCATACATAAAATTATGCTCTATAGAGTCAAAAGGTTTTTCAAAATCAAGCATACAAACATAACCATTGATGTCATCTAATTCTAGAATATCCAATATTAATCTAATATTTTCGCCAATATATCGTTTTTATTAAATAAAACCTGTCTGTGAAGGATGAATAAGATCTGTCAAAACAGCCTTAATTCTATTTGCAATCACTTTTGCAAAAGTTTTATAGTCTGTGTTCAATAAGTCTGTAATTTTTACAGAATTTTATGTCTTTGTCTTTTTTTGGAATTAGAGTAATGATACCTCTCTTTTGAGACTCTGATAATTCACCTTCTTCCAATGATTCATATACGGCCAAAAAGTAATATTTACTAATATCATCCCCCAAAAATTTATAAAACTCTGCAGTCAGACCATCACTACCTGGCGCTTTATTATTCTGCATGGTGGATAAAGCTGTATGGAATTCTGTGCGCTCAAGTGAGGCATTTAGATTGGCCAGATCATCATCCTTCAATTTAGGCAAAGAAGTAGAATTATAAATTCCATAAAAATCTTCTACGTTAAATTTTGTTTTACATTCTAGCAGAGAAGAATAACAAATTTCAAGTTCGCCTAAAATTGCCTTATCATTTGATTTCCAGAATCATAAATTTCACTGATAACATTTTATACTGCTTTTGTCTTTCCAAATTAAAAAAATATTTAGTGCTTCTTTCTCCAGACTCAGTCCAATTAATACAAGATCTAATAATAGCCCTATCAGCCTTTTTATCATACATAGATTCCAACTCATTTGTAGCAGCAACTAACGCGTTTTCAGATTGTTCAGATTGTTCATCATGATTATCAATTAAGTAATTTTCAAGTATATAAATCTCTTTAATCAACTTTTTTTCTTTTTCTTTAAAATTTTTTGACATGGCTTTTCTAAATTCAATTGATATGTTTTTAATTGAATACTTTATCCAATCCCAATTCATTCTATTGTTTGATAAATCATTCATATCTGGAGCAACAGTTTCAAGAAAATCTTTAATTTTATAAATATATGATACTTGGGTCAAAAGATTGCTATTAAATTTCCTAAAGTTAAAGTTAGGTACGAAGAAAATTTAGCTGAATTGTAACCATTTTGTGATCCGACTGAAGACCAAAAGATATTTCAGGATGATTAATGTAATTTTGGATATGTTTCTCTACCAACCAGTAATCGATTCTTGACTGTACTTCATTTGATTGTTTCCAAGTAAATGTTCTTGTATTTGCATTTCGAGTTCTCCAGATATCAATCAGATCATATTTAACCATCAAGTCACATAAGGCAATAGAAACCATAGAATTAGACGAGTTTAACCTATCTTTAATAGGGCACAAAACTATTAAAATCACCTGTCAATAAAATCTTACCAATCTGGAAGGTTTGCAAAATAGTAGTACATTTCTTAAAGAATTCTTCACACTCCGTCCTAAGGTTTGGGGCACACAAATTTAAAATAACAAATTTTTTATTTTGAAATTCAGCATTAATCAAAATTGAACGGCCGTCACCATCCGAATGACTATTTAGGATTTTAACTTTGTTATTTGAAAAGACAAAAGCCACACCTCGACTCAAATGTGAACCATGGCTAAAAAGTATCATATTTCCCCATTCAGCAGTCCAAAAATTTTCATCTAAGGCAGTACTAGGTGTTTCTTGGACAGCAATAACATCTAAGTGCTGATTTTTACAAAACAAAAAATATTTTCTCCTCTTCACACGATCTCTTACACCTCTTGCATTGAAAGATGCCAATTTTAGAGTCATGATAAATCACCCAGAAAGGAAGAACAATATGAATACAATAGATATACATATATATTTAAAAAAACAAACAACAATAATAAGAAAGATACAAAACTACTGATTCGATCAGTGGGATTCATGGTTCCAACCAGCTCAATAAAATAAAAATAGTCCGTCATTTCCTATTTTGAACAGTAAACTTCTTCATTGAAACATGTTTTTAGTCTATTCACTTTACTAAGTGATTTCCACGCTTTCAAAAAAAAAATAATAATAATAAACGCTCTTAATCTCTCAGTGACCAAAATGGCCTCCCCATTGGTTTCGATGAATATCAATTTGCAGACCAACGGAAGACTATTCCCGAAATTTTTCAACTGGAATAACTGACCTGATAACCGGGCCAACCATTCCAGTGGTAAACCCTCACAAACAATCCTCCTTCGATCCGTAAATGGACATTAAAAAAGCAAATAATTAGATTATCATGAATAAATTTAGGCACCAAAGGGCCAAGTTGTCCAAGAAAAAACTTCAATTTCCTCATAATTCGCAGTTCAAGAAAAGACCACTTCCGAAAATTCACCACTGGGCCGACTGGCCCATTCACTGACCCACTCATACCAATGGTAAAATCCGAAAAAAGTCCCTTCAGTCTGGAAATGGGCACTTCACAAACACTAAAGGAGCCATCTTTCGTTATTATAGGTATTAAAGAGTCTGCCCTTCAGCTTGTACGATCGTCAATTACTTGAAGCCTTAGCACCCTGATGTCAGTTTTCGAAATATTCATGTGTCAATATCATATATGTCAATATCATATATGATCTACCACAGTGAACATCATAACAGAGTTGCCTAGAGATAATCTCAATTTGAACAGAGATCTGGAATATCTGGGATTATTCCTGAATCCACGAGTAATGTGCAGTCGATGATCAATTTGGCTAACAGACGGATATCTCCACAAAGCAGCGTCCACGTGTGACCACCTAATTGTTGTTCAATGAGAGCTTTAAGTTCCAACAAGCTTTTCTTTCTGTGTGTGAGTAAGGCACAACAAGTAATGAGCATATGCGGATAGTCTTCTGGCTGCTGTTGACATAACGGACATGTTGGATCTACTTGCATTTTGTTAAACCTGGCTATGTTAGACTGGACGAGATATGTTCCTGTTTGTAGTCTGAGATTTATGCTAGATCTTTGACTTCATTCTGAATGCTGCTGATTGACAAATGAGGTCTTCCAACATAAAGTCCTGTGGTATGGCAGTAAAACAGTGTTTTCTTTGTAAGGCATTGTTGACGTAGCGCGTGTGTCCACATTTGATCAACGGCACCTTTGATCATTTTCTTCCATTGCTGTTTGCTGGGAGACTGATTTCGTAGGTCTTTCAATCTTTGAAGATTATATTTTTGGAGAATAGTCTGTATATAGATAAACCAGCTTTGCGATTTGGATGTAATGGGCCCTATAGCCAATTGTCGCTCCATTATAAGGTTTGATATAATATTTCCACTCCTAATGATTCCACCCAGGAGTGTGAGTTGCTGGTGGTGAAGTTCTGCTACAAGAGGTCTGGCACCAATTAGTAGAATACCACATCTAGCTGTGCGAACCGGTAATGCAACTATCTTTCTCATCATGTTGAGGTGAAAGCTCTCTAAGGCCTCTACTTCTTTTAATGATAGTACAAATATGTTTAAGTATGATAGTATTTCCAGGCCATATAGAAGTATTGGAAGAATGTACATGACATATATATGAAAGCATATCTTTGGAGCTAAGCCATTAGACCCATGAAGTCCAGTATCTGTCATGGCGTAAAAAGTTCCTCATGCTTTTGACATCTTTTCTTCAATGTTGGCAGAGACTTCACGCTTTGCAGTACGCACTAGTCCAAGATGTGTTGCTTTTTCTCTTACATCTATTGTTGAGATTCCTAGGTTCCACTTGAGATCTTGTCCCATAGCGATCGTTTGGTTAGGTTTGCAGAGGATACTGGATTTCTCAGGGTGAATATTGTATCTTTCCCGCATTGCATAGTTGTATGATTGGTCTAACATAGCCTGAAGCTCATTAGCTGAGTTGCTGCATAGAGTAAGGTCATCTGCAACAGTGGGGCATCCAGTACATATTGGACCTATATAATTCCCGAGTTGTTGAGTTTGCAAATTGACCAGGAGGTTATTGATGCAGGTCTTATAGTCGTGTTGATAGAATTCCTCCCTGTCGAACTCCTTGTCTGATCTGGATCTTATCACTAATGGGATTCTTCCATTTCACATTCGCTGATAGATCCTCATACATCTGATCAACAATTTGCCATATATGGGGATCAATGTTCTGGTCAAACAAATGGCATTTTAGAGAATTATGATCCACAACATCAAAAGCTTTCTGGCTATCAAGGAATGCAATGTAAATTGGCTGTTTAGTTTCTGTGGCTTCTGAGAATGTCTCTGATATCACTAAAGCTGCCATAGTTGGAGACAGGCCTGAAGTAACCCCATACTGCAATGAAGACCGATTTGCCGGAATGCTATTTTGGAGTCTGTCTAGTATGATATGATAAAAAATCTTTCACATAAGGATGACACCGTGATATCTCTGTAGCTACTAAAGTTAGAAGAATCCTTGCCTTTCTTGTGAACTGGAGTAAGGATGCCAGACCTGAATGCAAGTGGAATCTGTTTTGTTTGCAGAACAATGTTTAATATGTGTGTCAGGATAGGAAGTAAGACCTCACCAGAATAAATTATATGTTCCGCTGTAATACCAAATTCATCTGCTGCTTTTCCTTTGTTCAACCGTTTGACAGCATTACATACTTCTGCAACAGTTATCTGGTTACATGGTTGTGTGTTCTGCATGCAGATATGCCGTATTAATGAGAGGTCATACTGTACTCTCTCGCTCTCTGCATAATCTGAGTTACGGTGAGGCTCATCTTTTGGAACTGCAAGGTCCTCATAGTATGCTGCAAAACTTGTGCACTGATTGGCTGGGTCTGTAAGAGAGGTTTCATTTATCTTCAGTTTGCTTGTAGTCGTGGTCCTTGTTTTGTTGCGTCCAATAAGTTTGTAAAAGTTGGATGTTGAACCACTTTCCATTATTTGGTTGTTGAAATCATTTCTTTCAATAGCCTGTTCAGTTCTCTGCTGTGACCTCAGCTGTCTCTTTAATGTTTTCTTTTCTATTGCGATAGGGTGATCAGGACCTGGACAATTATTGTAATGCCAGAGACGATTCAACTCATGTCCTCCGGAGAGAAGTATTCTTACTGTTGGTGATGCGTTCCACTTTGGACCTTTTACATGAATCACTTTGGAAGGAACTGACATCGAGGTTGCCAATGTTACTGAATTGTGTACAATTTGTATGAACTGGTCAACATCATCCTGAAGACCAGAAACATGTTTGGTGTTGTGCGTGAGATTATGTTGGTATTCCATAATATCAGCTCTTTCCCAGTGTAGTTTGGTAACTCTTTGTTTGTTAGATTTTACCCAGTTACGTTTGCCTAATAATATGGGTATCTCACAGTATACAGGTGTGTGTGTTGAAGTGTTCGTCGAATCGATATCATAAATGACTGATGAGATAGCATGATCGCAGCTATGCCGCAGGAAATAATCAATCTGGGATCTTTTCTTCCCATGAATATACGTTGGCTTGTTAGAGATTTTTGTCAACTGTTCAATATCATGTTGCTGGATGAAAGATTTTAACTGTCTATCATTATTATTTTCACGAGATAACAGAATTGTATTCATATCTCTGCACCATATTATCTTGTGGGTTGGTTGATATTTCTGAATAATAGAGTAGACCAAGTCGAGACATTCAGCATAGTTTGCAGCAGAGGTAGTATACCCAGCCGTGAGCATGTAACTATTTAATAAACATATCGTCTGTGACTCTGTCTGTATTTCAATAGCAACCATACGTTCATTTCCATCTGGAAGGGTTGTGATATATGCATCAATTTTCTTGTTCCATGCTATAGCAATTCCACCATAATCACGCTTTCGTTCAAATCTGATGAGGTAGTTGAAATCATGAAGAAAAGCTTCCACACCACGCTTCTCAAAATCCCATAACCAGTGTTCTTGCAAACAAATAATGTCTATTTGTCCCAATAATTGTTTCAAGTACGGTGCATTTCCACGTACTCCTTCAATATTAAAGGTCATGAAGCGTACATGTTTCTTGTCACCGTGATCATTGTAGGAAGTTGATCCGGTGCTATCTCTTTGCGATCGACAAAGTCTAAAAAAGAGTGTGGCATAGGGTCAGAATTACTTGACATTGACATGTTGGTATTTTGGATGGATGCTGTGCTTACTGCATGTTGATTACTATTTTGATATCCTGCTGCCTGACTGTCCGGAACTTTGGACTGACATGAATCAGCAGAGAGGACCTGAACGTCATCTGATGTTTGGTTCGCAGCTGGGATAGTAGCTGGATTCATATGTTGCATGAGTGTAGACGTATGTGGTTGTTGTGTCACATTGGATTGATCAACAATATGTGATTGTGCTGGTTGGTATTCAGATGCCCTCAATTTGCACTGTTCGTTTTGGATATGTATTGGTTTACAAGGTACATCATTGGCTATTGTTCTTGCCAAGGTAGATGGTGTACTGTGATTATTTGGTTGAGCCACTGAACAATTTGAAGACTGTCTTATTATCTGTGGCACTTGTGAACCTGAGCGTGATAATTGTAGATGGTCTGGCTTATGATGAATGTTATGACTGGCCCGCAGAAAACATGGAGGTATTGACTGCTGTGTTTTTCCATGTCTTTTATTCTTA
>CM067372.1:58708798-58832573 GCA_034401795.1 Chaetoderma sp. LZ-2023a
GCATGACACGTGTGTTACTTTAGATGTGGGTAACATACTTAACAGATAAACAAGTCGGGATGTTCCTTCAGCCTTAACCAAAAGAGATCGCGCAAAATAGTAAGTCCTCTTTGGCTCCATATATTGAGTCTGGTCTTAGCTTTTTTCCTTCTTCTTCTTCTTTTCGATCGCTGGTATCACACTTGGAGAGCCGTTCTCAAGATGAAATCTGTAGTTTTCTGCAGTTCTTCCACAGGCCCATACAGCTTTTCAAGAAAAGAGGTTGACAAAGGCAGATCTCTTCTCTCAGCAGCTGATACATACTGCAACATTGAAGTATGTGCTCTGTGGTCTGTTCTGCTTCTCCACAAGGGCAAGTGGGCGATGTCGTAAGGTGGAACCGCCTGTACATGTGTTGGTTTAGTCTGTTGTGTCCAGTTCCGAGACGAAATATAGATCACTTGCTCTGGCCTCGAGAGATGATGGTAGGCATCTTCTGATTGAGGTGTTCTATAGAGTGACTTGATGATAGTCTTCATCTCTGTATGGGTAACCATGTTTTCTGTCTGATTCTCTTCTGAACCCACCTTTGCCATCTTGTCTGCTGCCTCATTTCCTTGGACTCCACAGTGTGAGGGGATCCACTGCAGTGCTATCCGCAAGCATTTGATGGTTTGTAGTGCTTCTTCAAGTTATGGCAGCTTACCTTTGGTGATAGCCTCAAGGACGGAGCGGGCATCAGATAAAAAGACAATCTGTGCAATAGGGTCTGCTGTTCTGCTGATGGCATTAGCTGCATGAACCAGTGCTTCCACTTCAGCTCTGTCGTTTGTGCAGTGTTTGCCTGTCGGTATTGCAGCTGACTCATGTTGATCCATTTGGGTACTGTATGTGCAGTCCGGCACCTCCGCTCCTAATTGCATCTTTGGCTGATCCATCTGTGTAGATCCTTATCCATGTCTCCTGAGGGTACATTTCTTCCAGCATGGCTAGAGTCAGGGCCTTCTTGCTCACATCACTGTGTTCATCTTTGGTTGTGAGATGAGGTACTGTGGTGCGAATAGCTATGCTCTCTAGTTTGTTTTCCCAGGGTGGAGGATCAAGGGTGTGGTTTGGGTCTTCTATTTGTGCTGGCAACATTTCTTGATGTTTCCTTTGAAGTGCTTTTGTCTCTTTCACAAAACTTGATCTTTTAAGTCTTCCTGATGACAGCTGTGCTTGCCTGATGTTCATCGGGTGGTTGTTGAACGATTTGAACTTTGCAGCCTGGATCGGTGCTTTGCATTCCATTCCTTTGCTAAGTGGGGGGATACCTGCTGTCTGCTCCATTTTTTCTATTGGTGTTGATCTCATTCCACCAGTGATGATGCGCAGTGCCTGGTTTTTTACTCTGTCGAGGTTCTGTTGATGAGATTTAGCTGCTGTCATCCATGAGCTGGATCCATACTCAAGGTGTGGTCGTACGTCACCTAGGTAGATGGTCTTGAGGATCCTTTCATTGGCACCCCACTTTGTTCCTGCCAGCTTCCTCATGATGTTTAGCTTTCTTCTGGCCTTTGCCTCTGCGTTCTGGATGTGCTCCTTCCATGTTAATCTTCTGTCGTAGGTGACTCCCAGGTATGTCTGCTGGTCCTCGTACTCGAGTGGAGTACCGCCCAGTGTCAGATTGCCAACCTTGGTTTTGGTGGACAGTGAGAATAGCATGGCTGATGGTTTTTCTTTGTTGATGGTAATACACCCGCGATTGGCCCAAGCTGTAATTCTGTCCAAGGCGAGCTGCATTCTGTACGTGGCAGTCGTTGTGTACTCCTCGGTGCACCAGAGTACGAGGTCATCTGCATAGAGGGCTGCTTGGATCCCATTGGGCAGCTCTGCTACAATGTCATTAATGAAGAGTATGAACAGAGTTGGTGATAATACTCCGCCTTGTGGCACCCCTTGTCTCAGCAATACATTCTGTCCAGATGTTCCATCCACCAGCACCCTAGCTCTGCGATTGCGTAGGTACGACTTGGTCCATCGGAACATGTTGCCACTGATGCCTGTGCACCGGAGCTTCACGAGGAGGCCATCCTTCCACACCTTGTCAAATGCCTTCTGCAGATCGATAAAGGCAGCTAGCATCACCTTCTTGGCTTGAAAAGTGTCCTCTATGACCTGTGCAAGATGTGTTGTTTGATCTTCTGTGCTCCTGTGTCTTCTGAAGCCGGCCTGCTCTGAAACTATAATGTTCTCTGCCTCCAGGCACCACTGCAACCGCTGGTTGATGATGTGCTCCATGGTCTTGCATATGCAGCTTGTAAGACTGATAGGACGGTAGCTCAGCACTTTTTTCCTGACATCCTGGAAATTATTTTCATTTAACAGTATACCTAAATAGTTATAAGCTGTAACTACTTTTAAACCGTATGGCAAATTATGAATA
Source organism: Chaetoderma sp. LZ-2023a (assembly GCA_034401795.1). Taxonomy (NCBI): domain Eukaryota; kingdom Metazoa; phylum Mollusca; class Caudofoveata; order Chaetodermatida; family Chaetodermatidae; genus Chaetoderma; species Chaetoderma sp. LZ-2023a. The sequence continues at coordinate 58,711,203 of CM067372.1, forward strand.
TCTGCATTTCCAAATGGGATAATAGTACATTTTTCAACATTCAGTTTTAGACATGATATGTTTGATTGTTCATAATAAAAGTCTAAAGCATTATTAATGGAAAGGTTATCAACAACAGTCAAAGTAGAGTCATCAGCATAGTAACTGCCATAAATGTTAACATGATTAATCTTTAAAAAGTTTATATTAACCTTTTGCCTATAAGTGTGATTCAGAACTTCAGCACAAATAATAAATATATACAGTGATAAAGGGCAATCCTGTCTGACCCCTCTTCCATTTCCAACTCAATTTGAAGAAACTTTGTTATTTAGAACACAACTTTTGCTGTTTGTATGAAAGAGTTCTAATGTATTTATAAAGTCATCGTTGAAATTAAAAGCCCTCAAACATTCATACATAAAATTATGCTCTATAGAGTCAAAAGGTTTTTCAAAATCAAGCATACAAACATAACCATTGATGTCATCTAATTCTAGAATATCCAATATTAATCTAATATTTTCGCCAATATATCGTTTTTATTAAATAAAACCTGTCTGTGAAGGATGAATAAGATCTGTCAAAACAGCCTTAATTCTATTTGCAATCACTTTTGCAAAAGTTTTATAGTCTGTGTTCAATAAGTCTGTAATTTTTACAGAATTTTATGTCTTTGTCTTTTTTTGGAATTAGAGTAATGATACCTCTCTTTTGAGACTCTGATAATTCACCTTCTTCCAATGATTCATATACGGCCAAAAAGTAATATTTACTAATATCATCCCCCAAAAATTTATAAAACTCTGCAGTCAGACCATCACTACCTGGCGCTTTATTATTCTGCATGGTGGATAAAGCTGTATGGAATTCTGTGCGCTCAAGTGAGGCATTTAGATTGGCCAGATCATCATCCTTCAATTTAGGCAAAGAAGTAGAATTATAAATTCCATAAAAATCTTCTACGTTAAATTTTGTTTTACATTCTAGCAGAGAAGAATAACAAATTTCAAGTTCGCCTAAAATTGCCTTATCATTTGATTTCCAGAATCATAAATTTCACTGATAACATTTTATACTGCTTTTGTCTTTCCAAATTAAAAAAATATTTAGTGCTTCTTTCTCCAGACTCAGTCCAATTAATACAAGATCTAATAATAGCCCTATCAGCCTTTTTATCATACATAGATTCCAACTCATTTGTAGCAGCAACTAACGCGTTTTCAGATTGTTCAGATTGTTCATCATGATTATCAATTAAGTAATTTTCAAGTATATAAATCTCTTTAATCAACTTTTTTTCTTTTTCTTTAAAATTTTTTGACATGGCTTTTCTAAATTCAATTGATATGTTTTTAATTGAATACTTTATCCAATCCCAATTCATTCTATTGTTTGATAAATCATTCATATCTGGAGCAACAGTTTCAAGAAAATCTTTAATTTTATAAATATATGATACTTGGGTCAAAAGATTGCTATTAAATTTCCTAAAGTTAAAGTTAGGTACGAAGAAAATTTAGCTGAATTGTAACCATTTTGTGATCCGACTGAAGACCAAAAGATATTTCAGGATGATTAATGTAATTTTGGATATGTTTCTCTACCAACCAGTAATCGATTCTTGACTGTACTTCATTTGATTGTTTCCAAGTAAATGTTCTTGTATTTGCATTTCGAGTTCTCCAGATATCAATCAGATCATATTTAACCATCAAGTCACATAAGGCAATAGAAACCATAGAATTAGACGAGTTTAACCTATCTTTAATAGGGCACAAAACTATTAAAATCACCTGTCAATAAAATCTTACCAATCTGGAAGGTTTGCAAAATAGTAGTACATTTCTTAAAGAATTCTTCACACTCCGTCCTAAGGTTTGGGGCACACAAATTTAAAATAACAAATTTTTTATTTTGAAATTCAGCATTAATCAAAATTGAACGGCCGTCACCATCCGAATGACTATTTAGGATTTTAACTTTGTTATTTGAAAAGACAAAAGCCACACCTCGACTCAAATGTGAACCATGGCTAAAAAGTATCATATTTCCCCATTCAGCAGTCCAAAAATTTTCATCTAAGGCAGTACTAGGTGTTTCTTGGACAGCAATAACATCTAAGTGCTGATTTTTACAAAACAAAAAATATTTTCTCCTCTTCACACGATCTCTTACACCTCTTGCATTGAAAGATGCCAATTTTAGAGTCATGATAAATCACCCAGAAAGGAAGAACAATATGAATACAATAGATATACATATATATTTAAAAAAACAAACAACAATAATAAGAAAGATACAAAACTACTGATTCGATCAGTGGGATTCATGGTTCCAACCAGCTCAATAAAATAAAAATAGTCCGTCATTTCCTATTTTGAACAGTAAACTTCTTCATTGAAACATGTTTTTAGTCTATTCACTTTACTAAGTGATTTCCACGCTTTCAAAAAAAAAATAATAATAATAAACGCTCTTAATCTCTCAGTGACCAAAATGGCCTCCCCATTGGTTTCGATGAATATCAATTTGCAGACCAACGGAAGACTATTCCCGAAATTTTTCAACTGGAATAACTGACCTGATAACCGGGCCAACCATTCCAGTGGTAAACCCTCACAAACAATCCTCCTTCGATCCGTAAATGGACATTAAAAAAGCAAATAATTAGATTATCATGAATAAATTTAGGCACCAAAGGGCCAAGTTGTCCAAGAAAAAACTTCAATTTCCTCATAATTCGCAGTTCAAGAAAAGACCACTTCCGAAAATTCACCACTGGGCCGACTGGCCCATTCACTGACCCACTCATACCAATGGTAAAATCCGAAAAAAGTCCCTTCAGTCTGGAAATGGGCACTTCACAAACACTAAAGGAGCCATCTTTCGTTATTATAGGTATTAAAGAGTCTGCCCTTCAGCTTGTACGATCGTCAATTACTTGAAGCCTTAGCACCCTGATGTCAGTTTTCGAAATATTCATGTGTCAATATCATATATGTCAATATCATATATGATCTACCACAGTGAACATCATAACAGAGTTGCCTAGAGATAATCTCAATTTGAACAGAGATCTGGAATATCTGGGATTATTCCTGAATCCACGAGTAATGTGCAGTCGATGATCAATTTGGCTAACAGACGGATATCTCCACAAAGCAGCGTCCACGTGTGACCACCTAATTGTTGTTCAATGAGAGCTTTAAGTTCCAACAAGCTTTTCTTTCTGTGTGTGAGTAAGGCACAACAAGTAATGAGCATATGCGGATAGTCTTCTGGCTGCTGTTGACATAACGGACATGTTGGATCTACTTGCATTTTGTTAAACCTGGCTATGTTAGACTGGACGAGATATGTTCCTGTTTGTAGTCTGAGATTTATGCTAGATCTTTGACTTCATTCTGAATGCTGCTGATTGACAAATGAGGTCTTCCAACATAAAGTCCTGTGGTATGGCAGTAAAACAGTGTTTTCTTTGTAAGGCATTGTTGACGTAGCGCGTGTGTCCACATTTGATCAACGGCACCTTTGATCATTTTCTTCTATTGCTGTTTGCTGGGAGACTGATTTCGTAGGTCTTTCAATCTTTGAAGATTATATTTTTGGAGAATAGTCTGTATATAGATAAACCAGCTTTGCGATTTGGATGTAATGGGCCCTATAGCCAATTGTCGCTCCATTATAAGGTTTGATATAATATTTCCACTCCTAATGATTCCACCCAGGAGTGTGAGTTGCTGGTGGTGAAGTTCTGCTACAAGAGGTCTGGCACCAATTAGTAGAATACCACATCTAGCTGTGCGAACCGGTAATGCAACTATCTTTCTCATCATGTTGAGGTGAAAGCTCTCTAAGGCCTCTACTTCTTTTAATGATAGTACAAATATGTTTAAGTATGATAGTATTTCCAGGCCATATAGAAGTATTGGAAGAATGTACATGACATATATATGAAAGCATATCTTTGGAGCTAAGCCATTAGACCCATGAAGTCCAGTTCCTGTCATGGCGTAAAAAGTTCCTCATGCTTTTGACATCTTTTCTTCAATGTTGGCAGAGACTTCACGCTTTGCAGTACGCACTAGTCCAAGATGTGTTGCTTTTTCTCTTACATCTATTGTTGAGATTCCTAGGTTCCACTTGAGATCTTGTCCCATAGCGATCGTTTGGTTAGGTTTGCAGAGGATACTGGATTTCTCAGGGTGAATATTGTATCTTTCCCGCATTGCATAGTTGTATGATTGGTCTAACATAGCCTGAAGCTCATTAGCTGAGTTGCTGCATAGAGTAAGGTCATCTGCAACAGTGGGGCATCCAGTACATATTGGACCTATATAATTCCCGAGTTGTTGAGTTTGCAAATTGACCAGGAGGTTATTGATGCAGGTCTTATAGTCGTGTTGATAGAATTCCTCCCTGTCGAACTCCTTGTCTGATCTGGATCTTATCACTAATGGGATTCTTCCATTTCACATTCGCTGATAGATCCTCATACATCTGATCAACAATTTGCCATATATGGGGATCAATGTTCTGGTCAAACAAATGGCATTTTAGAGAATTATGATCCACAACATCAAAAGCTTTCTGGCTATCAAGGAATGCAATGTAAATTGGCTGTCTAGTTTCTGTGGCTTCTGAGAATGTCTCTGATATCACTAAAGCTGCCATAGTTGGAGACAGGCCTGAAGTAACCCCATACTGCAATGAAGACCGATTTGCCGGAATGCTATCTTGGAGTCTGTCTAGTATGATATGATAAAAAATCTTTCACATAAGGATGACACCGTGATATCTCTGTAGCTACTAAAGTTAGAAGAATCCTTGCCTTTCTTGTGAACTGGAGTAAGGATGCCAGACCTGAATGCAAGTGGAATCTGTTTTGTTTGCAGAACAATGTTTAATATGTGTGTCAGGATAGGAAGTAAGACCTCACCAGAATAAATTATATGTTCCGCTGTAATACCAAATTCATCTGCTGCTTTTCCTTTGTTCAACCGTTTGACAGCATTACATACTTCTGCAACAGTTATCTGGTTACATGGTTGTGTGTTCTGCATGCAGATATGCCGTATTAATGAGAGGTCATACTGTACTCTCTCGCTCTCTGCATAATCTGAGTTAAGGTGAGGCTCATCTTTTGGAACTGCAAGGTCCTCATAGTATGCTGCAAAACTTGTGCACTGATTGGCTGGGTCTGTAAGAGAGGTTTCATTTATCTTCAGTTTGCTTGTAGTCGTGGTCCTTGTTTTGTTGCGTCCAATAAGTTTGTAAAAGTTGGATGTTGAACCACTTTCCATTATTTGGTTGTTGAAATCATTTCTTTCAATAGCCTGTTCAGTTCTCTGCTGTGACCTCAGCTGTCTCTTTAATGTTTTCTTTTCTATTGCGATAGGGTGATCAGGACCTGGACAATTATTGTAATGCCAGAGACGATTCAACTCATGTCCTCCGGAGAGAAGTATTCTTACTGTTGGTGATGCGTTCCACTTTGGACCTTTTACATGAATCACTTTGGAAGGAACTGACATCGAGGTTGCCAATGTTACTGAATTGTGTACAATTTGTATGAACTGGTCAACATCATCCTGAAGACCAGAAACATGTTTGGTGTTGTGCGTGAGATTATGTTGGTATTCCATAATATCAGCTCTTTCCCAGTGTAGTTTGGTAACTCTTTGTTTGTTAGATTTTACCCAGTTACGTTTGCCTAATAATATGGGTATCTCACAGTATACAGGTGTGTGTGTTGAAGTGTTCGTCGAATCGATATCATAAATGACTGATGAGATAGCATGATCGCAGCTATGCCGCAGGAAATAATCAATCTGGGATCTTTTCTTCCCATGAATATACGTTGGCTTGTTAGAGATTTTTGTCAACTGTTCAATATCATGTTGCTGGATGAAAGATTTTAACTGTCTATCATTATTATTTTCACGAGATAACAGAATTGTATTCATATCTCTGCACCATATTATCTTGTGGGTTGGTTGATATTTCTGAATAATAGAGTAGACCAAGTCGAGACATTCAGCATAGTTTGCAGCAGAGGTAGTATACCCAGCCGTGAGCATGTAACTATTTAATAAACATATCGTCTGTGACTCTGTCTGTATTTCAATAGCAACCATACGTTCATTTCCATCTGGAAGGGTTGTGATATATGCATCAATTTTCTTGTTCCATGCTATAGCAATTCCACCATAATCACGCTTTCGTTCAAATCTGATGAGGTAGTTGAAATCATGAAGAAAAGCTTCCACACCACGCTTCTCAAAATCCCATAACCAGTGTTCTTGCAAACAAATAATGTCTATTTGTCCCAATAATTGTTTCAAGTACGGTGCATTTCCACGTACTCCTTCAATATTAAAGGTCATGAAGCGTACATGTTTCTTGTCACCGTGATCATTGTAGGAAGTTGATCCGGTGCTATCTCTTTGCGATCGACCAAGTCTAAAAAAGAGTGTGGCATAGGGTCAGAATTACTTGACATTGACATGTTGGTATTTTGGATGGATGCTGTGCTTACTGCATGTTGATTACTATTTTGATATCCTGCTGCCTGACTGTCCGGAACTTTGGACTGACATGAATAAGCAGAGAGGACCTGAACGTCATCTGATGTTTGGTTCGCAGCTGGGATAGTAGCTGGATTCATATGTTGCATGAGTGTAGACGTATGTGGTTGTTGTGTCACATTGGATTGATCAACAATATGTGATTGTGCTGGTTGGTATTCAGATGCCCTCAATTTGCACTGTTCGTTTTGGATATGTATTGGTTTACAAGGTACATCATTGGCTATTGTTCTTGCCAAGGTAGATGGTGTACTGTGATTATTTGGTTGAGCCACTGAACAATTTGAAGACTGTCTTATTATCTGTGGCACTTGTGAACCTGAGCGTGATAATTGTAGATGGTCTGGCTTATGATGAATGTTATGACTGGCCCGCAGAAAACATGGAGGTATTGACTGCTGTGTTTTTCCATGTCTTTTATTCTTATGCATATTTGGACCATACTTTGCTCGATTAGAAGGTACTGTTACAAATTGGGATCCTCGATTTTGCTGTGAAAATTGACCCAATCTCTCTGACATAAAAGGTGGAACGCTGTAAACCTGGTGTGTCATCTGAAGTGTCTGCACGTTAGAGTATGTCACATTTATAGGATGTGGTTGCTGATGAACATTACGACCAATCTGCTAATAACTTGGAGGTATCGGCATGTATCTTGAGCTAAATATGTTATCATCCATCAGATCTGGAACAGAGCTTGTCTGGTCACTATTTAGTGATACAGGTAGAGATCCATGTGGTGTGGAGATTGTCTCATTATTTTGTTGTGGAGATTGACGCACACTGTATGGCATAAATGAATGGGACATAGACACACTAGATTCTAGTGACGAATGCTCCAATGGGTATCTACCCAGTGGTTGGTGAACAGGCATAGATGATGGATGTGGAATCATATTTGCATGCAGTAAACATGGGTCATTGTGATGATATGGCTCATGTTGATTTCGTGTTATCATGTCCACTGTAGGTGATCTATTCTCACTGGCATGGCGACTTGGTGTAGGCTCACTCCTCTCAGACTGCCTCGGCATATGTGATTGGGTGTTACTCCCTTGTACATGCTGGAGTAGGATGCTTGTAACGTACTCTATATTTCGTAGTCTCCCCGATATGTCATTTATCCTATCAGAGTTATACTTCTGGTAGTCCAAGAGAAGATCACGTTTGCCTTCAATGAGAGCTAACCGGTCATGTGTGAGATGATCTTGGTGATAATCATGTAGAAAACCCATGGCATGTCTTGGGAGACTGGTTAGCTGTGACTTGTAGCAGCGATAGAGTTCTATCCTGGTCTTTAATCCGTTGTTCCAAAGATGCAATGCACGGCTTCAGCTGGAAATATTGTTGTTGATCAATTTTTTCAGTACGCTGTCATTGTTTCGTTGTAAAAGCTGTCGATCGCTCATGTTGTGGCGCAATCGCTTGTTTGGCAAAACCGTTGTGCTTGGAATGCTAATCTAAAAGAGCCGAGTTCGATCCCACTTTCAGGTATGTGATCAAGGTGTTTCAAAGGTGACCTGCGACATTTGAGTTGGACCCTCGATCTTGGTTGTTAGAGCCTCAAAGGTAGCATAGATGAAGCATGGCACCTTGAGTTGGTGGTAGTGGTTGGTGAAGTGCAGCATCTTGTAATCTGTCGGCATCCTCTTATGCATTGGACCACTGTTGTTCGCTTGGCACTCAAGTATGTGGTGGATGAATATGTTCCCACAGGAATAACAGTGAAGGCGATGCTCGCAGAAGTGCTTCCTCTCTCTATGGGTGCTCTGGTCATAGAGCAGTCGATTCAGGTCCTTGATCCATGTGAAGTGCTGTGTACCACCCTTCTCGATAATCAGCAAGTTTATTCTCAGAATGACTGGTTCACCGTATCATGTCCGAAGACATTCACCATCATCATAATCATCATCATCATCAATTCTCAGGACTTAAGCCTTAGGCTATTCGTCTAGTCCCGTCAATGTCTTAAAACCTATAATTAGCGAATACAGAAGAGAGAGGACTTGACATTGTTACGTGCTATTGCTTATTAGTCATAGATATTGCACATATCTTAATATTTGCTGGTTATTATTATGGAATGTGTATGCCCAGCAGCCGCCATCTACGGTGTGCCGCCTACAGCTGCTGGACTGTAGGTGGAACATCGCAGGAGACATTGAATGCTATACCATTTTGCCACTCCACATGCTTCATCTCATTGAGAAGTGTAGGTGAGTTTACACTTGAGACGCTAAGGCTGTCACATTCCTCTGTATATGTTGATGGTTTGTCAACATGGTCGTGTGCTGGTTATTTCTCACACAGGATCAACCAATGTAGGTCATGGTCATCCATGTTCTTGACGTCGACCACAGCATGTTTCCTTTTGGATGGATGTCGGGAGGGTGATGTAAGACCTGCCATGCAGAGATTGGTACATAGCAATGTTGAGACAACCTGGTCTACTGCCCAACCAGATCCCTCACGTGCGTAGTTCTTAAGACCTTGCAGCACCTTGGCTCCGACTTCATTCACAGCTGTTCAAACCTCACTAGATGTGTCGACAGTCCCAGAATGCAGTGCATGCTGTTTAGACCAGAACAGAGGATCTGTGGAAACCTATGTTCCGCTGTTTTTCTCCCTATATTTGGTCAACTTAGGGTGAAGCAGAACTTTACCCTTCCACATGCTTTTACTCGATCTTATCTTGCTTGTAGATTAGGAAAGCCACTGGACACCTTTCCCTTTCATCATAGAGAACCTACCCTCACAGATAGTTCTGGATTGCATAGGGATTCCTCACAGAGGCTAGACTTTGCTTCTCAGGAGTCAGAGTTGACTTCTCAGGAGCCAGTATGGTGTTTTGCATGGTGATGCAAAGAGCATCCCATGATCCAGAGGCGGCTTCTAAGGTGTCTGTGTGGGCTTCGTGTATGAATCTGGGGTGGGTGTCCCAGGAGGCAGTATTGGCTTCCTGCATGGAGCCAGTGCAAGGAGCCTAGATTCCCCACAGAACGATGGCTTCACTGGCTTATCGACCTACCCTCTATGCGAAGGGAAAAGTGGTGAACTGCAAGATGATCCTGGAAAACAAGAGCACATGCATGACCCGATGATGGGAAGAGGCTATCCTTTGTTCGCGTTGCATATATTAGTATGATTACTTGATCAGAGACTTTCCATTACTGTGAATAAATGTGAATCGTGAAATACTATAACGACTATGCAGAAGTTCTAATGAAGAGTACAGATAATTCTACAACTTAGGATTCTACTCCATAATGAGGTGCGTCTAAAGGACAAGCGTCCCAGAGACAGGATTTAACAAGACAAGAGGCCACCCCTCGATCTGCATACGTGGCCGGGCTGTTCAGTCCTTGCAGTAATAACGTTGTCAATTCATGAAAAGCCTTCTCCATGCCCAGAATTTCTGATAGGCACGAGATGGGACTTGTGAGATAAGCCCAGCCCTAGGACTCAGATTGGCAATGACCATGTGAATTGTGATGTGGCATCATCGAATTGATGAACAATGGCTCCCATGGGTACCCATTTGAATTCAAAACATTACACCCACTTCATACCAATGTACCAAATTTGACACCTTGATACAGAATTGATCAAGTGATATTGAGGTTGGCATCTATCATTGTCTATCATCATCATCTCTTATCATTATTCATCCTCATTATCCATAAACTTTATAAATGTAGGGGATTCTGTTTTTTACTTTAGTGTATTTTTAACTGCATGCTTGCAAGGTCAAAACAATAGATCTCACCCCTCAATCATCTGAATTGTATTTCTTTGTGAGGATTGTGGCTTTGTAAATATTCCGATAATGATCCATTTTACATGCTTAATAAATATTAATAAAAAACATATATTCTGCAGTGGTGTCATTCATTCAATTTATTTCCCCCCAGATCACTGCACAGTGATAAATGGCCTCTCTTGTATATACACCGCTGGGCAAAAAAATGAGGCAAACATGATTTATCATATTTTTTATGATTACTCTTTCATGTTAATAAATACAGGTGAAATAAGTGACAATTTTACATAATATTGTATGCATTGTCTGTGTGCAGGGTACCTTTTAGCATGGGATAGCTTTTCCCTTGTTTTTCTTCAGAAATCTCAGCCATTTGAGCAAGCTGTCTGAAAGCCTTTTACAGTTTGCTGCATCAATGCTGTTCCATTCATGTCTGACTGCTTCCCACAACTGGTCAGTGCTCCCAGATTTTCTGCCAACCAGTTTAGCCTTGATATGCGCCCATATATTCTCTATGGGGTTAAGATCTGGTGACTGTCCAGGCCAAAACATCACCGACATAGAATGCCGCTCAAACCATGACTTTGTTGTTTTTGCTGTGTGTGCCGAGGCATTATCTTGTTGAATAATAGCTTTTTGTCTTTTATTTCCACTACACAACTTGTTCAGGCTTGGAAGCAACCCCTTTTCTAATATGTTTTGATACTCCTTTGCATTAATGGCCTTTTCACATTGTACAAGCTCGCCAACACCAGATGCAGAAAACAACCCCCCCCCCCCCCATACCGATTCAATGGTGAATTAACATTAGCGAGTTAATCATCTACATCGGCATCTATAGAGAATACTATTCATAATGCTGACAAAACTATATTCAGGTTTGTTTTTGTTTTATTCGAGTATGCGCTATACCTGCACACACAGTTGACACATGGCAGAGTTCGAAGCACCGTCTACGTCACTAATTGCTTACAAGTTAAGCGCTCCTAGATTTAGTAAATGCTTTTTCTCAAATAATCCTGATTCATTTCCATTTTTACAGGTGGTAGTTTATTTAATAATGTATGAAATTACCAATAAACATCATTTGTTATTTCCCCTTTCCCTTCCTTTAATGAAATTGATTGCTCACTGAAGAATAAGAAGAGAATTGGCAACAACAATTCAGAATAATAGGTATTCGAGTTTATTATAGAATAACAAAGATATAATTCATATATTACGCAACAACACTGCCAAGAAAAAACATATAGAGAATAAATTAAAATACTACCCGTCAGGAAAAAGTTAGGCTTATATTATCCATTTAATGGTAAGATTGACCAAAACTGGCCTCTCCAGTGGCCTCTAGGAATGTCCATTTGCAGGCCTAGAGAAGGCTATATTTATTAATGTACTACAGGAATGTCTACCTCAATAGCAGAGTCAGTCAATCCATTTTCGAAAATATTCTCTTGACCTGCAAATGGACATTCACTGAGCAAAAACGTCAATTTTCTTGGCCCATATTGAGCACTAAACGACTATGATAGATGCTCTATCAAGTCTGTTCTCAGCTGATAAAATCAAACAGATACCTCTGTTTTTATTCATTTATTTCTGCTCAATTTAAGCTATATAGTTATTATGTGTACAATGATGGTTTAATTTTATCCTAAGCGAAACTTCTAGGTTTTCTCGCAACATTTCACAAAAAGATAGAAGAATCTATTTTTAAGAGAAATCTGCACATTTCCATGAAAACCTAATTTGTATAAAAGCTGTTGCTGCTCACAAAGCTTAAAGTAAAACTTGGAATATGGTAGCCAAAATGAGGTGATGGGATTAAACAATTAATCATTATAGAGCAGAAACAACAAATTCTTTATGATGTAATTAAGATTCTGTTGAATATTTTGAAACTAATTTGACTGGAAGCTGTACCTAAAATTAGTTTCAAAATAAGTCAAATGTTTCCTGTATAATTGTCTTGAAATTGATACACTGGAATTTCAAGATTAAAAGGATTAATAAATCTGTGCTTAAAACATTTCCATCAAATAATTAGTGAGCATTACACAATCACAATCAAATTCTGGTTAATATTTTGAAAACAATTTGTCTAAATAGCCTCAACAACTTCGTTCAAAACAATGAGCAGGTTTCTTATACACAATGCATAGTATGTGTTGTACGCTCAAAGTTAGCACATATATTAGCTATTCTTGGTATCTATATCCGGGAATGGTCACAACCTGTACACTGTCACACATCATAAATAATGAATATAATATATATATATGAATACAACAGACTAGATAAACAAGAATACTGTGGAATTGCATGTCTCTTCTATCCTCTTATGTTGTTAAATATCAGCGATATGAAACTTATTAGGTAGAATATATAGACTGTTTTGTTTTATAGCAATATAACTAGCCCTTTAGTCCTCAAATGTGTTCGACAACATTTTAATTTCCTCATAGAAAATGTTCATTCGGACTAAATTAAAAAAAAAATTTTACCACTGGCATGGCTGGCTCGATTATGGAGCCGGTCATTCCAGTGGTAAATTAAAACAAAATAGTCTTCTATTTGTCTGCAAATGGACATGTCACAAGACCACTGTAGAAGCCATTTTTAGCCGTTTTGATTGTTAAAGGGCTAGATGATAATGTTTATCTCTGCATCAAGTCCGATACGATCTTGACCTTTGACCTCGACCACTTAATCAAGAGGTAGTCAGCTTCGTGTATACAGATATTAAAGTATGGATAAGAAAGCAATTGGTGTAACAAGTTCAATATTGACTTTTGACCGTGCCCACAAAATCGGCGGACATTAATGTTGCAATTTACAGGAATAGATAACCTGATGTATCTAGATTAGCTTCAATAAGGTTAATCAATCCTGAAATAAAAACCAAGATGATTTGTTACATGCATAAATTTAATGGTAGGACCAGAAATGTGGTTGCAATGCAACCATGAAGCTCTACTTTACGATTTTTCAAAGAACTATGAAGCTGGGGTTCAAAAAATAAAATAGAAGACTTATCAATATTATCCCCTTATCAACAAGAGGCCCTAGGGCCTGTAATGCTCACCTGGACCATTAGCATTTGAAGTATTTGCATTTAAATACCGGTAGACATGATGAAATTTTTGAAATATCAAAGATGGCCACCAAAGAAATTGACCAATCAAAATTCTTGTTTGATATGTTGAAGCCTACCATGATAAGATCATTCCACCCAAGTTTCGTTGAAATCGGTCCACTAATTAAAGAGTAGCTTTTTCAATGGTTGTAGAAATTTTTTTAAAATCCAAACGTCAACGAAAAAAATCAAACTGACCAAAATTCTGAATAGTAGTTCTAGAGCTTACCACTATAGAATCCTTCCACCCAAATTTGGATAAAATCCACCAAACGGTTATGGAGATGTATTCTGACAATTTCTGGTAAGTCTTTCATAAAATTTGATTTTTTTTTTAAATCGACCATTAAAATTCTGAACGGAGATTCTGGAGCCTACCGCGATAGGGTCTGTTCAGCCACCTAGGGTTGAAATCGGTCAAGTGGTTAATGATGAGTAGCATTTTGACAATTTCCAGTAAATTCATAATAAAATCTTAGATCTTGACCCAATAAAATTGACCTCCAAGTTCTGAAGCCTAGCCCCATAGGATCCATTCAGCCAGAGTAAGTTGAAATCTGCCAAGTGGTTAATGAGGAGTAGAGTTTTGACAATTTCTGGTAAACAAAAAAATTTAAGGTTTTGACCTAAAAAATTGACCAAAGTTCTGTATACCAGTTCTGAAATCTTAAGCCTACCCCCATAGGGTACTTCCAGTCAAAGTAAATTGACATCCGCCAAGCCGTTAATTAGGAGTAGCGTTTTGGCAATTTGCAGTAGATTTTTCATAAAATCTAAGGTTTTCACCAAAAAATTTGACCAAGCAAAACTTGAGCTAAACGGAAAATGTTAAAGTTGAAAGAAAAAGATTTTTACCACGGTCACAGTCACCTTGACCTTTTGATCTCAAGGTCACTTTGTGTGACATTATAAGGAAGCATGTGTCCAAGTGTGGGTCCAGTATGAGTAACCAAACATGAGATATAAACAGAGCCAAACGCAAATTGGACACCGCCACCGCACATGGTATCGCAATAGCTCAGTCGAGCTAAAAACCAGTTTTGTACAAAGGTTATAATGACCTTTACCTTTATACTGGTGATCTTAATTTGTAGGGGTAACCATGTGTCAAAGCTTAGATCCAATAAATTTGACCAATCCTGAAAGAGAGGACAAAATGTGTAGTTAAATGCAAAAAACATAGCAGTGAAAATACATGGTTTTATACCATACTGTCGTAACAATTTCTTTGACCTTGTGACATGCATATCATACCAGTGCTTCTTAACACAATAAGTAAGCATGTATCCAACTTTAGTTCTAATAGGATGACATAATCATGAAACATAAGTTGAAATATTTTGCTAAGCGCACAACACTTAACTGTCTGTCTGCTGAATTTCTGCAGACTATATTTTCAATGTGGTTTAACCCGGGATATGCTGAATATTTTGAAAATGATTTGAATGAAAGTTGTTGGTGGCCAAGCCACCAACAACTTTCAGTCAAATTGTTTTCAAAATATTTAGCAAATCCAGAGTTATTACCCATTGAAATTACTGTCTGGTGTCTTGCAGAAGTTAGGCAGTTAAGAGCGATGACAAAGTTGTTGGAAAAGTCATACCTATGTCACACTTACAGCATCACATGCGAGACAAGAAAAATCACACTGGAAAGTATCGTGAAAATGTATATGAATAATAAATAGTTCCGCTATTCAGCAAAGCCTATATTGCATTACCGTGTAGAGATTTAACAAACAGCCATTAATGATTGGATGATGCTGTATTGACTATTTCAGCATTTTATGCCTGAAACAACACCTTATGTTATTTAGCTCCCTTGTGTATGATAAACAAAGTTCATTTAGAAAATGAGGCTGCCCCAGGCTGTTGCTGTCTATGATAGTAACAAAGGATCCTTATCAGGACTATTTTAAAAATAGACGTGATGTCCCTCAGCCATTGCAGCATAAGCTTGACTTATATGTGCAGCAGTATAATGGTTAAAATGGTTTTAACTATTAAGAGTACTCTTACAAGAGACAAAATATACCTCGTAATATTATTGATGTAATAATGCTTCATAAATAATTTATTTAACACGACAAGTAAATTTCACTGAAAATTCTGGAAATTCACGGATATACTAATTAAATAATCAATCATAGAATATAAACAGGAAAATATGCTATTTTCAAAGAATTAACATTTATGAAGTCTATAGCAAATATGTAAACACAGTAAATATTTATTTGGTAACACTAGAGAGACTATTAGGAGGGCTGCAGGCCTTGATGCTCAGCTGACTAACAATTAGCCCTTTAACGCTCAAGCGGCCAAAAAGCGCTGTTGAGAAATTTCCACTTCCAGAATAAGAAAGACTAGTTTTGAAAATTTACCACTGGAATGACTGGCTCGAAAAGCGAGCCAGTCATTGCAGTGATAAATTTTCAAAAATAATCTCTAGTTCTGGAAATGGGCATTATATATGAGAAAATTATTTTGAGCATTAAAGCGGAAGTTCTCCATTGTCTCAAGTAAACTTTGAATTTGAGATTTTGTAAGATCTAATTTCCACAATGCAAATATTAGATATCTATAGAATCGATTGGACTGACTGAATTATTCTTGGTTACCCAGTCATCCTGTGAAAAATTTTCAAAAATAATCAACATTCCTGAGCTTTCCCGGTTGCCTTGAAATTAAGACGCTGGAATTTCAAGGGTTAGTGTTATTATGAGTTAAGTAGGCACTTGTGCAAGCACCAATATTATTCACCAAAGTCAGGTGCTTAAGTCACTCACCTAGGAAATGTTTATTCAGTCTCAGGATACTGACACTGACAGGCATGTGGTCTCTCAAATAGGGGTTTCTGTATTGGAAAACCATCTATAAGCCAAATCCTCTAGAAACTAAATCTGCCCATGAAATGAACACGAATGAACAAAGAATGGTTCAAGTTTCATATGGAAATTTAAGTTGAGACAGATTCTATAGTACTGGAGGGGGGGGGGGGAATGATTGTGTTTAGAGGTTTAATTGCACAATTGTTGACTTAGTACATAATTTTGAAAAATTATATTGCGGGAAGCTGTTGATGGTTATGAAAGCAACAACATTCAACAACGTCATTTTAACAAGAGGCCCCTTAGGCCTGTATCACTCACCTGGAATTATTGGTCACTGGCAAAAACGAACAAAACGAGATGACCACTGGAAAAATTTACTAATCGGATTTCTGTGAGGAAAGTGTAGGCAAGCTTTATTAAAATTGGCCCAGTGGTTAATAATTAGTCTTCTAAGTGATTTTTTCAGAAAATTTTTTCCAAAATCCAAGATGCCCACCAAACACTAAATTTTGAATGATTCACAGGGGCCATGTTTTTCTGATGTATCAACTTCACTTGAACAAACATTGGTCATTAGGCTTCGTTGAACAAACTTGGATCTCTATGCCTTAGGGATGCGTGATTCTGCGACTGTAGTAGTAAAAACATCCCACAGCTGCAATCAGTCCCTCTTCACTTTTTACCACTGTCTTGTCCTCAGTCAAAATCTTTAGCTTCCTCAGGTCCACTCTTGATTTGAGTATACTGAGTCAAGTTTTCTTGAGGTCACCTTGCACAACGCTTAACAGATTTACGCAATGACGTCCTCTCCTGACGGTCACCATGGCATAAGATCACTTGGCCATGTGAGCTAAAAATAGACAGACTCATCCATCAAGGCCAACAAAATTAGAACTATTGCCTGTAACAGAAGCATTATTCATTTACTCAGACCAATCAAAAGTACATAATTATACAACATAATAAGTTGGAGTGCTATACAATTATTGGTGTAATGCTATCAAATAAGGTTTATCACAAAATATGTACAATAAATATTTAAAGCCATTACATATATAGTCAGTCAAAAAATAATACCCAGTGTAATACTATTCAAACAGCTAAATAAATATTCAACAAGATGCATAACATCAAACCCGTCTGTTAATTGCAAATAGGGATGAGGATTGACAAGAAAGTTGATAATAAATTGGAAAGTGGAGGGGCAGGCTGGAGAACAGGGGATGAGCATGTGGGTGGACAATTGGTGGACAGAAATGTGAGCAATTGATGGGCAAATAAGTTGGAAGTAACTTGTGGGCATGGGTCTGCAGTAAATACATATGTAGGTGAATAACAGACTGGTATGCAATAGAGCAGCAGCTGCCTGGGCAGTAGATTGAAGAGTATGCGGGATGAAGAGTAGGAAATGACCCATGATGTACACCCATGTGCGCACGCATGCATGTGCATGAACAGTGAGCTAGCAGCTGATGGGATAGAAATGTTGATGTGTACTTGGACAAGGGTTGTGTTGTGGCATTAGGTTATAAAGTTAAATCATCAGCATGGCATCACTGATCTGAGAAAAATTTATATTGAGACGAATCCTGGAGAGATTTTAACAGTGAAATAAATCTTTATGTATAGACATATGAGGCTAAATGATCGACTCCATTATTGTGAAAATATGGAAGACAATAAAACTAAAAATTAATTTTGTCATATTACTTCATCTTAGTATAGGTAGAGCATGCATGTGAAAGAATTATCTATTATATTTTACACAATTAGTTATATGTTATACAAAACTGACAGTTTACATTCAAGAACTCTATCCCACTTCAGCTATGCCTCATCTATTCAACATGAGTATGGTCTATCAAATGGCTAGAGCCAATTGATAAAGCCATCATATAGAGGTGTCATATGTCTTCTAACTTGACAGCCAATAACAATCATCAGAGGTTATGGGCAGACACAATAAGATTTCATGCAAATAATGTAACTTACATGCGCAAACTAATGGATGGAAAAGTGGGCATTGGATATTACAGGTAGGTGGGCAAGTTACTGGGCAACAGACGGGTGAGTATTTATCTGCTTTAAAGATTGAATTAGTCAAATATAGGCTAAGAAATAATGATACTGGAAGCCATAGACAAAGAATTTAAGAGAGATATTAATTGAACACCGATTTATTCACATTTAAAGGTACACTGAAACTTGCATAAGAGACCACACACATTTGGGAGCAAAGGAGAGTGGTTATTTAACCATTTAATGGTCAAGAAAATTTTAATATGTCCATTTACAGGCCCAAGAGAATACAATTTTTGAAAATTTATCACTGGAATGACTGGCTCGGTTATTAAGCCAGTCATCCCAGTGGTAAATCTTCAAATATTGAATACTCTTGGCCAGAAAATGGGCATTCCACAAGACCATAGCAGAGGCCGGTTTTGGCCGGTATGACCACTAAAGGGTTAAAACAGATGGATGACCATCCACAAGGAATACCATCTTTTTGGCACAAAAATGCATTTCCTGTGGCAACTGGCTTGCATTTTCTTTAACACTTGGAAATCAGATATTTTAAAGGGTTCCATCAGATTAACTTAAAAATCTTCAAATGCTTTCCTTCCTAATTGGTTTCTATAGGGTGACATCACAGACACCAATACTGCCATATTTAATGATGGAAACCAGAGAGCGTGATTAAATCATACTATATGCAGTTTATTTCTCACCTGTGTGCACAAACAGTATCTTCAACTAGTTTGTGCCATTGTACACCTGTGTCTACAAAGACTGAGTTTATGAAAGCACCATGAAGCACTTTGCATTTTTCCTTGCTGAACGTACAACTATGTTGTCTGCAGGCAATCCCTCAAAACATTTGGCTGATGGCTTTCTTAGTTCTGATAGGAGTCGGAAACTGGCCTTGTGGGATAATAGCTACATGTGCATTTATCCGCTTTTCTGAAGCGTATGAATTTTCAGTTTGTCAATCATTTTCTGAATTCTGGCGTGTTTAGGTGACTGGTAGGTGTTAATTATAAATGTAGTAGCAGGTCTCTGTATACATTCTAGTTTATCAACATCCATTTGGAGATATGAGTCCCATATTAATGACCCATACACGAGTGTTGAATAGACCAATGACACATAGCTTGCATATTTAGAGGTGGTAGAACAAGGACTACAATTTCTACGCATGAATCGCAGAGTTCACCATTTAGAGATGTTTTCAATTAGAGTACTCCATTTAAGGTCCTGCAAAAATGTAAATCCAAGGTATGGATTTGCCTCAACATGGAATAGAGACTCTGCAATTTCAGCAGTGAAAGGTTTAATATATATGGAAGCCATGTTGACTAAGCTACAACTAAATAATTATAAATACCTGACAAAAATTATGCCAAATCTAAGTATATTGAAACAAGAGGCCCAAGGGGCCTGTATCCTTCACCTGGACCATAGGCATCTCAACTAAAATGGTAATTAACAATAAGTAGACCTCTAATGAGTTGAGCAGACTTGCAAAAAGAAAACAGAGGCCATGTTTCTTTATGTATCAACTTCTCTTGAACAAACTTTAATGGCCCTTAGTCATCAATATTATATCTCCAAAATTTCGGCCCAATTCGTTCAGTGGCTCTGGAGATGAAGTTGCTTTCATGAAAACCAGGCCATTCAAGATGGCCGCCCAACCATTTAGCAAATCAAGTTCCCTTGAACAAACTTAGTTCAGCTCATGCCTAAATGATATTTTATGATTTATTAATCAATTGCTCAAACAGTTTTGGTGAAGATTTTTAAAGACAATCTAAAAATCGGCCAGAATCCAAGATGGCCGCTGGCCAAATTGGCCGATTGGCTTTGTTTGAACAAATTTGAATCTCTACAACCCAAGGATGCTTCCTGCCAAATATAATTGAAATCTGCCCAGCAGTTCTAGAGAAGACATTTTAAATTTCCCATTGCTTTAGTATGATAGCTTTTGGCAGGAAAATGATCCAAGATGACCGCCAAACTGTTTATCTGACAGTTTCAAAAATTGCAAATTTAAGATCAGAATACCCAAACACATAAAAAACCAATTTCAACCTCAAAATCCATCAAGCAAAGAAAATCCAACATGGCCGCCAAACACACTAAATTTTGATTGGCCCACGGCAGCCTTTTTATTTGACAGATCAACTTCCCTTGAACAAACTTTAATGGTTCTTAGTCCCTAATCATATCTGCCAAATTTCAGCCTGATCCCTTCAGCGGTTCTCGAAGTCGTTTTCGCTAAAACTAGGTCAACCAAGATGGCCACCAAACCATGGGACCAATCAAGTTCCCTTGAACAAGCTTGGTTCAGCTCTTACCCTAGATTAAACGAAATCACGGACTTCTTTTTTCACGAGAGTTGATACTTACCCCCCTGATACTTTATGATATTTCCTAAATATCGACCTAGCTTCAATAATACTCAGAATTAAAAAGAAAACGCCCCCACTGGGCAGGTTACATAACTGACAGTCCAGCGGATGTGCAGCCCAAACTCACACATGCACGGGGATGACTCATTCTATTCCAAAATATTGGTTGACCTAATTGCAACATAAAACGCCGATAGACCGAGCCTCTGTGGGGAGGAGAGGCTGGGATCATATCAGGGTGGTAAGTATCAACTTTCTCATGAAAAAAGAAATCCGTGATTTCGTTTATTTCACATCAAGAGTATACTTACCACCCTGATACTTTATGATATAGCCAGAATTCGTAAGAGAATTCGGCGGGAGGGAGGCGAAGGTCAGAAGACCGGCTCATCCCTGGAAGAGCAAGCTTTTGCTTTTGGAGAACTTGTCAACTTGTTTACCCGTGGCGGCTTTGTGGCAATGCTGGATGCATTCCACATTCCACCTAGAAATGATATCTTTAGCTCTCCCATGGGGTTCAATGTAAGATAGCCATAAAGCACTAGGGTCCGTCCGCCATTCCGGTGTACGTTGTTTATAACACGTTAATGCACAGACACGACACCAAGCCTTTGAATTAGGATCAAACCTAGACAAAGCGGGTAAAACTATAGGCTGACCAGGATATTTTAAAGACTGGTTCTTCACCATAAAGTTAGCTCTAGGTACACAACAAAACGGTCTGGCTCTGCTGACAAAGCATGTATTTCACTTCTTTGTCTGGCTGAAGCTGCAGCAATCAGAAAAACTGTTTTAAGCGTCAACATTTTCATGGAAATGGAGCTTAGTGGTTCAGAGGGTTTATCTGCTAATACTTGAAGTACTAACGATAAACTCCAAGACGGGATCACTGGAGGATTCCTTGGTCTTAGATTACCCATGACTTTGATTAAAGTATTTAGATTACATACTTCATCACTTCCCCTAATAGCCAAGCAAGGGATAACTGACATTAAAGCTGACTTGTAGCCAGCAATAGAGTTAGGTTTGAGGCTATAGGCATCATACAGGTGACAGAGGAAATCGGCTACTACCTGAATAGATGCTTCCATTGGATTAATACATCTTTTTGAGCACCATTCAGCAAATCTGTTGATTTTATAATTATATGCTCTGGAGGTTGACCCCCTCCTGGTTTTTGCCACAAACATGGCTGCTTGCTCAGAAAAACCCTCCTTAACTGCTGATTCCTTGACAACATCCACGCAGTCAATTGGAACATTGACGGGTTGTTGTGCAAGGCCATGCCCTGGAAGATTATGTTGTCCATCAGAGGCAGAGGAACATGATTGCAGACCAGAAGGTCCAGCAGATCTGTATACCATGATCGGCTTGGCCAATCCGGGGCGATCAGAAGCACTTGGCATTCCTGCTGCCTGATTTTCTGGAGCACTTTTGGAATCAGGATTGCTGGCGGGATTGCGTATGCATACATTTCCTCCCAACTGATAGCTAACACATCTATTGCGATAGCGCTCGGATCGGGAATCGGAGAGACGTACGTCGTCATCTTCACATTCTTGTTCGTTGTGAATAAATCTATGTTGGGCTTGCCCAGTGGTTGAACAGGCGATCCGCCACACATTGATATAGTTGCCATTCCGTGGGAAGAATGCTCATTCTTCGGCTAAATGAGTCTGCTAATAGATTTAGCCTTCCTGGAATATGAACTGCTTTCAGGGAAATCCCATGATCTAGGCACCAGCAAAGCAGTTTCCACGTCATCATACAGAGACTGGGCGACTTCGTTCCGCCCTGGCAGTTTATCTAAGTCACTATTGTTGTATTGTCTGATCGAACCAGAACACTCTTGCCCTTGACCTTCTCTAGGAATTGTTCCATGGCTAAGACTACTGCTCGCATTTCCAGCAGATTGATATGTTCTCTTGACTGATCCAGATTCCAAAGCCCTGATACTTTGTTTTCTTCCAGGCAAGCTCCCCATCCCTCCATTGATGCATCTGTGTACATCGTTAACTGAGGGTGGGGAGGTGACAACGTCACTTCCGCCAGGAGATTTTCTCTCTTCATCCAACATTGAAGGTGGTGAATAAGAGGTTCCAACACCTTTGAGTCCAGGAAACCCGTACTCTGGGTCCACTGTGTCATGAGAAATAACTGGATTGGCCGCCGGCGTAAGGCTGCCTGAGGAACGACTGGTTCCAAAGAACCCATCAACCCCAACATTCTCAAATAGACCCGTGCCAGGACATGACGACTGTTGCACACTGACTGTATGACTGAGATGAGTATTTATACTCTCTCTTGAGATGGATAAAAATCATGCCCAGGTAAACAAACTTCTGGGATGGAGTCAGCTCTGACTTTTGAAAGTTGATTATCCAGCCTAGATCTGTAAGAGATTTCAAAACTATCTCCAGATTTGCTGATAGAACTTTTTGAGTGTGTGCCTTTAACAGCCAGTCGTCTATGTACGTGTGGATTGCTATGTGTCTCCTGCGGAGGTATAATGTCATAGCTTGGACCACTCGAGTGAAGACCCGAGGAGCCGCCGATATACCAAATGGGAGAACCCTGAATTCCCATTGGCGGCCCTGAAATGCAAATCTCAGGAACCGACGAAAGCTCTTCGCAATGGGAATGTGAAAATAGGCATCTTTTAGATCTATTGATGCTGTCACCATTCTCCTCCTCAATCCTGCTAACACCGTTCTCAAAGTTTCCATTTTGAAACTTGGTGTGAGGATAAACCTGTTGAGAGGTTTGAGGTTGAGAATTGGTCTCCACCTTCCAGTGCTTTTTGTCACTAGGAACACGGTTGAATAATAACCCGGACATTTTTGTGCCGGTTGAATAGCGTGTTTTAGTATGAGGGATTGAATTTCTTCCTCTATACACAACCGTTGATCTGGATCTCTTGGATTTTTAGTCCAGATCGGAACCAGAGACAGGCGTGATGGCTGATTTGAAATCCAGTCAGGATGGTAACCGACTGAAAGCCATCGCAAGACTGAGTAACCCGCTCCCACTCTTGCATGTGGAAGGCCAGGCGGCCTCCCACGGGTGCACCTATTGACTGAGGTGGACCCGAGAAGTGCAAGAGAAGCCCTGTCTGTGGTGGCTGTCCTAGCAGCACTGGTGTGGTCTTTTTGAGAGGCGACCCATCAGGTTCGGCTCCCACGACCAGAACCCCGCGCTCCTCTACCAACGCCACGCGCACCTCGGTACGCAGGCTGCCTGGCGGGTTGCGCTGGGGGAACGCACTAGCTGACTTACACTGTCATTGCTGTGGCCTATGCTGCGTATGTGGTTGGCGTCTGACAAGGCCACCACCACCACCCCTAGCCTGCTGAGGGTGGAAGGCACGGGGCGCTGCTCGAACACGCTCCCTGCGGAGCACTTCAAACTGCTCTCGCAGCGGCCTTTGGTTGTTCACCAGGTTTACGGTTTGTTGGAGGTGCAGACATCCTTCACCTCCAAACAACCCTGGACCTGCCATCGGCGTCCGAAGAAGCCGATTGTACAGGTCCTGCGAGGGGCACAAATTATCAAGAGAAAATGTGCGCCTCGCCCATAAACTCCTGGTTATGGATCTCTTCACGCAGTCCAGAGCCAGGTTAATGCTGTCCTGGATGGCTCTCTGGACTGCAAGAGGAGAAGTTTGGCAGGCCATGGATGCTGCTACTACCCCCTGTAGCAGCTGGGAAACGTGCTAGAGAGCCGAGATGGCTCCTCTCGTACTTTCCTCCGTGTCCCGCAGCACAGAATTAGCGTTGCGCTGGGCGCTAGCGCACAAGAGTCCCGTGTCAGACTGGGACCCAGGCCGCGTGTCTTCGCCCAAAGCCGCACGGTCATCCGTGCAAGGCTTTGGAACGATGCCATACTTGATATAGATCAGAACTTATATGGCAGCGCCGTGCCACCTCGCGAGGGGCCTTCGAAAGGCGTCCTTTCGGCAGAGTGGACATCTCTGCCGCAGCGAACATATTCACGATATGCTCCACATATGGCAGCGAAGGCATGGTGCTTGTCACCGGTTTCCCTCCCAACCACGGCCGCTGGTCCCGCTGGGAAGCCCGTGGATCCACCTGGAGTTCCGGCTTGATGTTCACCAGCCATTGGCAAGTATCCAGTCAGTCTTCCTCAGTGGCCACCTGTGAATGTTCGACGAGCCTGGTGGGGTAATGGCCGGAGCTGAAGATACTCTTGGAAAGCCAGGGAAGCCATACGGACCTGCAAGGGACATGGCTTGCGCCGTGGATATTCCAGGAGCTGGATCTACGGCGTCATGGGAGACTAAAAACATGACGTCACAGTCCGGGCCTTCCTCACGGTAACTCTCAGCAAGCCGAGGGATATGGTATGGACGGCCATCGGCTCCTAGCCGGCCTAACCGTTGAGCCGTGAAACCCACTACCGAAGAAGTAGTTCCATGGAAAAGGTCATCCATGGGCCCCCATGGGAATCCATTTCCATGGCCATCGACTTATTGGTAGGCCATAACAGAGTGTCCTCTTCTTCATGCCCAGAAAGATTATACGCCAAGCTTGAAAAGGGATCAAGCTCGGCCTGGGCAGGAGGGATATCGCGTGAGGCGCTGATACCCTTAGCCTTAGGCTGCTCTAGAGCACTCAATAAGCGAGCGCCCGAGGACATGGCTTTCGCACCCGGGTCCACGGGTGAGGCAAGCCTCAGCGCCGGACCAACGGGAGCAGTCTCTGGGTCTATAACGAAAACTGGTTTGCTAAGAGAACCAGACCCAGAGACGGGAACACTCTGTCCCAGAGCAAATGAAGAAAACAATGATGAACCTGACCCGGAAAGCAAGCTGCGAAGCAACTCTGGGACAAGATCCGTGATCGTCTTCCTCATTTCTCCAATCATTTCAAGACGGAAGGCCTCTATGTCTGGCATGGATTAGTAAGTAAGTATAAATATTGTTTAAATAAAAGGATACCCTTCAAAAATCAGCTAATGTGTCTGAAAAATAAAGCACAACATGTGCTAGCTAATATATAGGCCTCCCCAATAAAAGTGCTAGCCTAATAAAGACGTATCCACAAGATTTTTATCAATAAATTTACTAAAGTACACCTGATGGCTTGGACCGGGAACATCCTCCGGCGACTTGGCAGCATCAGACATACTAATAATCAGCCAAACAAGTTGCAAAACAACTCAAAGCTTCAAAAAGAAAGAAAGCAAAAGCAAGGCTAGAAAGCGTGTTGCAATGGCAGGTCAATATTTTAAGAAGAGAATGAGTCAGCCCCGCGCATGTGCGAGTTTGGGCTGCACATCCACTGAACTGTCAGTTGTGTAACCTGCCCAGTGGGGGCGGTTTCTTTTTAATTCTGAGTATTATTGAAGCTAGGTCGATATTTAGGAAATATCATAAAGTATCAGGGTGGTAAGTATACTCTTGATGTGAAACATATTCCATGGGGTTTGCTTCAATCCACCAAGCAGTTTCAGAGATTTTCAAAGACATTTCTAAAAATCAGGCAAAATCCAAGATGGCCGCAGGTCAAATTGGCCGATCGGCTTCGTTTGAACAACCTTGAATCTCTACACCCTAAGGATGCTTCCTGCCAAATGTAATTGAAATCGGCCCATCAGTTCTCGAGAAGACATTTTAAATTTCCCATTGCTTTAGTATGGGAGCTATTGGCGGGAAAATGATCCAAAATAGCCGCCAAACCATTCATCCGACAGTTTCAAAAATTGGAAATTTGAGATAAAAATACCCATAAAACATACATAAAACCAATTTCAGCCTCAAACTCCATCAAATAAAAAAATCCAATATGGCCACCAAACACTATATTTTGATTGTCCCACTGTGGCCATGTTATTTGACGGATTAACTTCCCTTGAACAAACTTTAATGACCCTTAGTCCCTAATCATATCTGCCAAATTTCGGCCAGATCCCTTCAGCTAAAACTATGTCAACCAAAATGGTCGCTGAACCATTTGACCAATCAAGTTCCCTTGAACAAACTTGGTTCAGCTCTTGTCATATTTAATGGGGTTTGCTTCAATTCACCAACCGGTTTTGGTGATTTTTAAAGACGTTTCCAAAAATCGGCCAAAATCTAAAATGGCCGCCGGCCAAATTGGCCAATCGGCTTCCTTTGAACAAACTTTGATCCCTATGCCCTAAGGATGCTTTCTCCCAAATATAATTTAAATCGACCAAGTGGTTCTTGAGAAGAGGTTGTTTAAAAGAAAAGTTGACGGACGATGGGTGGTCGCCATGACATAAGCTCACTTAGCCTTTCAGACCAGGTGAGCTAATAATTGATCGACTGCAAGGTGAACATATGTGTGTGTAGGTACAACAATGAACAAATTCATTTGTGACTCGGGTCAGGACGCCAGCAATGTGTTATCAACCCTGAACATGTGCACACTGAACAATGCAAATCAAATGGCAAGGATGTTAACAGTTGAAAAGTCAATTCATGAAGAGATATATCTATGTTGCTGTGCAGTGCTAATACGCTCATAGTTAGATTAACAATTTTATCGTAAATAACATAGCACTAAAGGTGCTCTGAAAGATTGTGAAAAGTGTGAATTTATTATAAAAACACACGTTAATATTTCTATAGCACAACTGATTTATACACTTAAAGATAACGAGATGATGTCCTGTTCTTGTAATATGCACTATATGAAATGTGTTTGTGTGTGGTACTCTCGTTGCTCCATTAGGAAATCCAACCTCACCCTAGTCAGCTTACGGCATGAGCCCCAAAGTGTGCATGTGTTTTTACAATTTAAATATATAAAATAAATATAATTTGAAAAAGGATTAAACAACAAACCTGGAATGTAGTTAAAGCTCTCAGAAAATGATAAAAGAACAATTGGACAGTTTTATATTTAGCAGACATCAAAATTTGATTCCCATTGCACGCTAATATTAATACTACATAATGATTGGTCAATTGCAATAATGATCTTTATAAATAGTGCTTGAGTCTATATTCAAATGGTTTTGAATTTCAATTACATTTACAATAATATATAAGACGGTACAGATTACAACTGCTGACAAAATTACATGTAAATACTGTAAACTTGGTTAAAACTTGCAATAATAATAATAATAATAATAATAATAATAATAATAATAATAATAATGTAGACATTAACTGTCTGCGTGCTGAATTTCTGCAGACTACATTTTCCATGGGGCTTAACTCTGAATATGCTGAACATTTTGAAAACAATTTGACTGAGTCAGTCAAATTGTTTTCAAAATATTCAGGTCCAGAGTTATTGCCAATTGAAATTATTGATATGTGGCTTGCAGCAGTCACATGGTTAATTAGATTCTAATTCAGTTACAATAGTGTTCCATTCCTAGCTATGGCTGCCCATTCCTAGCTATGGCTGCCCATTCCTAGCTATGGCTGCCCATTCCTAGCTAAGCACAACCCACTTTCTTAATATGTCTGTTGGAATCGATTCTAAAGTTTGAAACCTGAATTCCAAGAATCTAAATTTTAGGTAACTACACAGGTCAAAAACAGGCAACTCAACATGTAAAACACAGGTAACTACACAGGTAACTAAAAAACTGAGCCAGTTATTCCAGTGACAAATTAAAAAAAAAAGTATTCTTTAAGTATTGCTTTGCAATACATGTCCCCTACCTGGTGATATAAAGCTTTAGAGACTGACAGTCAAAAAGGCCATTAAAAATTGACAGAAGCAGCTGAAACAAGAACTTGATCTGTAACTTCTCATAACAAAGCAACATACCAAGTTTTAGTTTTATATGGTGAAGGAGAAGAGAAGTCTATTGTGGAAAACTAAGATTTTTTGTATCTCATAAGTCGAAAGGTGGCTTAACTCCACGAAAACATCTGAAACTCAAACCTGCTCTACAACTCCCTATAATAAAGCAACCTACCAATTCTCAGTTGAATCCCTTGAAGGAGTGCGAAAAAGTGTGGAAAATGATTACTTTTCGTATTTCACGTCTAAAGAGGATGTAACTCCATCAAAGATTTGCGCAAACACCTGAAACTCGAACTTGGTCTGTAATTTCTCATAACAAAGCAACGTACCAATTCTCAGTTGAATATCTTGAAAAACTGCAAAAAAAGTGCGGAAAAACTAATATTTTTCGCATTTCAGAAGTCTAAACTCCATGAAAAATGCTCTGTAACTCCTTATACTAAAGCAATGTACCGATTTTCCCATAACTATTTTAAAGGAGTGCGAAAAAGTGCAGAAAGCTGATATTTTTTGTCTTTCTTGTCGAAAGGGGGCATAACTCTATCAAAAATTAACGTATACACCTAAAAATTGAACTTGGTCTGTAACTTCTCATAGCAAAGTAATGTACCAATTTTTAGTTTAATACTTTGAAGGACTGCGAAAACAGTGTGGTAAAAAACAACTGTGACAGACAGACAGATGGACAAACAGAGTGTAAACCTATAGTCCCGGTAGGGGACTAATAATCTCATCTGTAAATGGATAATTTGTAAGTGAAAGTTTAAATTAACTTGAGCAAATCTGACCAAATTTGAGGATTTAAATGGTTAATAAATTGATTATTGTACGAAGATCACAATGACTGTGACCTTTGACCCAATGACGTAAGTGTCAACATGATTTATCCTACTGGTCTGAGTAACTGTATCTAGGATTGGTTCCGGTTGAAGACAATCATGAAACATAGAGCTAGATAGACTGGGGCTAAACAGAATGGCTTGAGAAGACAGATTCATGTACAAGCACCCAATGTGATTAACCTGACATATTGCCATAGGAAGCAACAGCACCCAGTTAAATTAGTTACAAAATATTCAACAGCTTACTTGTATAGTTTTCAGGAAATTGAGTCATGGGCATTCAAGGATTTATCGATACCAACATGGTGAAGTGTGGGTGGAGCTTAGATAGAGGTGGGCAGGGAATGGCTAAAACTGGAACAGTCCATTGGTCCCACCTGTTGCTGTACAGGTAGCAAAACTGCAAAATTAAACACTGACTCATGAACTACGGTTAAATATTTTTTACCATTTGCTAACTCAAACTCACCATTTTCAGACCATCTATTATGAAAATGAAGTGTTCTACTTGCAAATAGGTGAATATTGGTCACAAGTCAACCCTGCCCTATGATATATTCAACCCCCTTTCCTGTGTCAACAGTGCCTCAAAGCACTCAAAATGCTACTTATATCACTAACCATTTAATGAAATTGAAATATTTGCTCAGTCAATATCCACTTGCAGGCCAAGATAAGACTATTTTGTAAATTTACCACTGGAGTTTACAAAGATAGCTTTCTGTTGGCCTGCAAATGGAAATTTCTCAAGACTAGTGCAGAAAACATCAAAATTCTTTGGCTTATTCTGTCCATTTGCAGATGAATAGAAGACTATTTTTTAACATTTACGAGTGGAATCGCTGGCTCGGTTACTGAGACAGCCATTCCAGTGTTAAATTTTCAAGAATAGTATTCGTCTGCCCTGAAAATGTTCCTCAAGACCACTGCCGAAGCTGTTTTTGGCTGGCTTTGGCCATTACATGGTTAAGTTGACAGATGAATGGTGAAGTACACAGTGAGAAATATACATTGGCCATTTCTCTGCCTCTCTTCATTGAAAATAAATTAATCGCAAGAAATTTTGTTGTACAAGCGATGTGTCGAACAAGGGAATATGGTCATACATAAAATTAGAAATAAAATATAGTTACCAAAATTGGAATAAAAATAAGTGTTTATCAATCAGAATGTATATAATCAGCAGTTTGTTATACATTGCCTTGATAATTTCGCCTTGGGAAAGAAGTGAACATGGAAAAAAGTAAACCTGCTGTCCTTGAAATCCAAGCATCTCAACTTTAAGGCAATTATGCAGGAAAGTTCTTGGAAGCTTCGAAAATAATTTGACCGGAAGCCATTGCTGCCTTTGCAAAAGTTCATGGAAGTCAGTCATATTAAAATTTACACAAATTTGTAAAATTTGTTGGTGAACATGATTTAGCTGTCTTGTAAGGAACAGCTTCCATTCAATTTCGTTAGTTTTGTCATCAGTCATCTAACGGGAGCAGTCAGCTTTTAGGAAGACATACTGTTACGCGTGTAGATTCACACTCCATCACAAACACCACTGCGTCCTACCAAATCCCTGAGCTGAAATTATAACAAAACAAAAAACTAACGCCCGCTATGAAACACTTTGTCCATGACATTTGCAAAAGCTGACTTTCTTAGTTATCATATTGATCTGAAATTTGTCCACATAAGAAAAGATAGAACAATTAATTTTTATTGATCACCAACTTATCGGAGTAGATCTACAAACTAGAAATGTGCTTACAACCATGAAGCACTACTTTACGACTTTGCAATAAACTATGAAGCTTGACTTCAAATATAAAACAAATATAGAAGGCTTATCAATACACTTATCAGTGACCATGACCATTGACCTTGACTTCAAACATAAAACAAATATAGAAGGCTTATCAATACACTTATCAGTGACCATGACCATTGACCTTCTGAACTCAAAGCAATTGTCGCATTCCCCATGGCCACTGTATGTTTAACCAAACGTGAGACATGAATTGCTAATCTAAGGTAAAAGCAAAATATTATCGTTTGGAAAACCTTTGAGTTCTGTCATTATCACACTGACCTTGACCTTTTGATGCCAAGTTGATTGTGTAACGCAATCTCATTATAAGGATGTGTCTGAATGTGGATACCGAACATGAATTATGAACTGCTAAGATAAGATAAAAGCAAAATGGTAGTTTTGATAAAAACTAGGTTTTAGCAAGAACACAGCAACCTTATCCTTTCACATTTTGACTCCAAGGTGTCATGTGTCACTCCCCCTCATTCTAACTTTGGCTCCAGAATGATTATGTGAGATATAAACAGTGAAGTTAAGCTAACATCAAAATGTTAATGTTGGAAAAAAAACCTGTTTTTCCCAAGAACACAATGACCTTGATTGTTGACCTTGTGACCGCGAAGGACATTGTGTCATGCCCTCTGCTTATAAGGATGTATGTATCTAAGCACACGCGAGATATAAATTGCTAAGTTGAGACAAACACGATGTGTTATACCTGATTTTCAGTTTCTTCGCTATAACAATTTTATAAACTTATAAACCCGCAAAGTATTTTTATTAAAAAATCTAAACCAGTAAACTGTTGATAAATGTAGCCAAAATTCAAAAGTTAATAAAATTTATTCATCATTTGGCAGACGGAGAGGATAATTTTAGGAAAGTCAGCATCTGAAAATGTAGTGGACAAATGGATCTGGAACGGATCATGTGCTT
This sequence comes from Chaetoderma sp. LZ-2023a, assembly GCA_034401795.1. NCBI lineage: Eukaryota > Metazoa > Mollusca > Caudofoveata > Chaetodermatida > Chaetodermatidae > Chaetoderma > Chaetoderma sp. LZ-2023a. Next base: position 58,743,237 of record CM067372.1, read on the forward strand.
TCTAATCAGGTGTAATATCTACATAAAACTGATTACTATCAATATTCTCATTATTGCGTCATTGATTTTGGACTTTACATAACAACTGAGACTCAGTAACATTACAGAGGTGAGGTAAGCTGTTACTGGTTAGGCCTTTGAACCCAAAAGCCCAGACACCAGAAATCCTTCACAATTTTATAACAACTCTGTTGAAAATTTAGAAATTAATTTGACTGGGAGCTATTGCTGCCTACGGTAGCATGTTATTCGTGTCAAATTAGTTTCAACTTATTCAACAGCCTACCTGTAAAACAGCATAGAGATCCTGCGAATTAAACGAAATCTAGGATTTCTTTTTTCACGAGAGAGTTGATACTTACCTCCCTAATACTTTTGATATTGCTAAATATCGGCTTTCACTCAATAAAACACTCAGATTAAAAACAGTTAGGTGCCCCTACTGGGCAGGGAGTCAGAGGTAGTCCGGCGGATGCTCGCCCCACCACCGCGCATGCGCCGACTACTACTTCCTCTGGCTCATTTATTGGCTAACACATGCAACTACCAAGAGCCTGAAGACCGAGCCTCTGTGGGGCGGAGAGGCCGGGTCAGTATCTAGGGAGGTAAGTATCAACTCTCTCGTGAAAAAAGAAATCCTAGATTTCGTTTATTTCACATCAAGAGTATACTTACCTCCCTAATACTTTTGATATTGCCAGAATTCGAAAGTGAATCTGGCGGGAGGGAGGCGAGGTCAAAAGACCAGCTCTTCCCTATACGCTTTCAAGCGTTTAAGGCACTTATGACGTCTGAAACTGTGTGCAAACACAGTCAGGATTTGATAAACCATCGGATAACACAACCGATGCCTGAGAGATGACCGATTTGTCATATGCGCTCCCCCCCCTCCCTTGGGAGGAAGATAAAATGACCTCAATGTCCTACACGCTCTCTTCGTACTAGTGCTAAGTACTATAGGACAGAGACGAAAAGGCTCCATTTTCGTATACTCTCACTAAAGAACCACAACCCACATAAACCATCACCATATTAATAACACTGGGTAACGTGACAATACAAAACAATGAACAACACATGAACAAGACTGACCTTGTTGTACTAGGAAGCTGTCATCATGAATCCAGTAGAGAAGGATGATACAGTCCCGACAAGTGGTTGTCACCGTCGCTGAATGGCGAAGTATATAAGCAATGCGAAGGCACTCTTCACAAACATAAAGCGGTTATTGTTTCAAAATCGACAAGGCGAGAGGGTTAGAGGTGTCACGGAGGTAATGGTCTGTAAAACTTGACTCACAGTGCCACTGAGCCACTGACATAATATCATCCACAGGAACCCCACTAAACAGGGCAGTGGATGCCACGACACCGCGGACACTGTGAGCCTTGGCCACGTCAACCTGTCGCCCGGTGGCGGATTTGTGACAAAATTGAATACATTCCACAATCCACCTAGAAATGGTGTCCTTAGACGCCCTACCATGGGGTTCAATATATGACAACCATAACGCTGACTGGTCGGTACGCCACTCCGAAGTACGCTGTTTGTACCGAAGCAGCGCCCGTACGGGGCACCATACTTTAGAATTAGGATCATATCTAGTTAAAGATGGCAAAAAAATAGGTTGACCTGGATATTTCAATGACTGATTTTTAGACAAGAAATTAATCCTAGGTAGAAGCTTAAGGCCTTCCCCTGTAACCACAAAACGGTCAACCTCGGCTGATAAGGCGTGAATTTCACTCCTACGCCTCGCCGAGGCCGCAGCAATTAAAAATACAGTTTTAAGAGTTAACATTTTCATAGAAATGGAACTAAGTGGTTCAAAAGGCTTATCACCTAGTACCTGGAGCACCAGTGATAAACTCCAAGACGGAATCAGTGGAGGATTCCTTGGTCTTAGATTGCCCATGCCTTTAATTAATACATTTAATGTACTTACTTCATCACTCCCCCTATTAGCCAAGCAAGGAATAACAGTCATTAAAGCTGACTTATAACCAGCAATAGAGTTAGGCTTGAGGCTATAGGCATCATATAGGTGACAGAGGAAATCAGCCACTACCTGAATAGATGATTCCATTGGATCAATACATCTTTTTGAGCACCACTCTGCAAATCTGTTGATTTTATAATTATATGCTCTGGAGGTTGACCCCCTCCTGGCTTTGGCCATAAACATGGCCGCTTGCTCAGAAAAGCCCTCCTTAATTCTAGATTCCTTGACAACATCCACGCAGTCAATCGGAACATTGACGGATTGTCGTGAAGGGCCTTGCCCTGGAAGATAAGGTTGTCCATCAGAGGCAGCGGAACCGGATTGCAGACCAGAAGGTCCAGCAGATCCGTATACCACGATCGGCTTGGCCAATCCGGGGCGATCAGAAGCACTTGGCACTCCTGCTGCCTGATTTTCTGAAGCACCTTTGGAATCAGGATTGCTGGGGGGAATGCGTATGCATACATTCCCTCCCAGCTGATAGCTAACGCATCTGTTGCGAAAGCGCTTGGGTCTGGAATCGGAGAGACGTACGTCGTCATCTTCGCATTCTTCTTCATTGCGAACAAATCTATGTTGGGTTTCCCCCAATGGTCGAACAGACGATCCGCCACACATTGATTTAGTTGCCATTCCGTGGGTAAAACACTCATCCTTCGGCTCAATGAGTCTGCTAGCAGATTTAACCTCCCCGGAATATGAACTGCTTTCAAGGTGATCCCATGATCCAGGCACCAACAAAGCAGTTTCCATGTCATCATACAGAGACTGGGCGACTTCGTTCCGCCCTGGCGGTTTATGTAAGTCACTACTGTCGAGTTGTCTGAACGAATGAGAACAATCTTGCCCTGAACATTCTTTAAGAAATGTTCCAGGCCCAGGACTACTGCTCTTAGCTCTAGTATATTGATATGTTCCTTGGACTGATCCAGATCCCAAAGCCCTGATACTGTGGACTCTTCCAGACAAGCTCCCCACCCCTCCATCGATGCATCTGTATACACAGTCACCTGAGGGTGGGGAGGGGTTAGCAAAACCCCCGGCAAGAGATTCTCTGTATTCAACCACCATTGCAGGTGGTGAATCAGAGGCGCCAACACCGACACGTTCGAGTCCAGCGAACCTGAACTCTGGGTCCACTGTGTCATGAGAAACAACTGGATCGGGCGCCTGCGCAAGGCGGCCTGCGGAATGACTGGTTCCAAAGAAACCATCAAGCCCAGCATTCTCAAGTAAACCCGTGCCAGGACATGACGACTGTCGCACACCGACTGAATTACCGAGATGAGTACTTGAACCCTCTCCTGAGTGGGGTACACATACCCCGTCTCCAGATCGAAGAACATGCCCAGGTAAACAAACTTCTGGGATGGAGTTAGCTCTGATTTCGGGAAATTGATCACCCAGCCCAAGTCCGAGAGAGTTTTCAAAACAATCTCCAGATTGGCTGACAACGATTCCCGGGTGTGTGCTTTCAACAGCCAGTCGTCTATGTACGTGTGGACTGCTATGCTTCTCCTGCGGAGGTATGCAGTGATCGCGAGAACCACACGGGTGAAGACCCGAGGAGCCGTGGAAATTCCGAAGGGTAACACCCTGAATTCCCACCGCCGGCCCTGAAATGCAAATCTCAGGAAGCGACGGAAACTCCTCTCTATGGGAATGTGGAAATAAGCATCCTTCAAATCTATCGACGCTGTCCACATTCCTCGCTCTAACCCCGCCAACACCGAGCGCACAGTCTCCATCTTGAAACTGGGCGTCTCGATGAACTTGTTCAACGGCTTGAGGTTGAGAATCGGCCTCCACCCTCCGGTGTTTTTTGTTACCAAGAACAGGGTTGAATAGAAGCCCGGGCACCTCTGTGCCGGCTGAATGGCTTCTTTTAGTATGAGGGAATTTATTTCCTCCTCTATACACAACCTCTGATCCGGATCCCGTGGAATGGGAGTCCAGATCGGCGCGAGAGACAGTCGCGATGGCGGGCCTGTCACCCAGTCGGGACGATACCCGACCGAAAGCCATCGCAAGACTAAACGGTCCTGAGTCAACCGCTTCCACTCTGGCAAGTGGGCGGCCAAATGGCCACCCACCGGTCCACCTAGGGATAGAGGTGGACATAAGGAGGGCCAGAGTGGCACTGTTCTCTCGGCCTGAAACACCGGAGTGGTTCCCACCGCGGTAACCAGGCCATCAGGCCCGATTACCGCGACCAGATCCCCGCGCGCCCCGCCCAGCGCCGCGCGCACCACGGTGCGCGGGCGGCTGTCTGGCTGGGTGCGGCTGGGGAGCCTGCGCCCCCCTCGCTGCTGGCCGAATCGCCCGTGGCCTAGGCCTACGTTGCGACGGTGGCTGGCCTCTGACCTGGCCAGCACCACCTCGAGCCTGCAGAGGACGATACGCAGGGGGTGCCGCGCGAACACGCTCCCGCCGGAGCACCTCAAATTGTTCCCGCAGTGCCCTCTGGTTATTAACCAGAGTGACCGTCTCCTGGAGGTGCCTGCATCCCTCACCTCCAAAGAGACCAGGACCTGTCATAGGCGTCCGCAGCAGCCTATTATACAGGTCCTGGGACGGGCACAGATTGTCAAGCGCAAACGTGCGCCTCGCCCGGACACTTCTGGTTACCGCCCGCGTCAAACAGTCCAAAGCCAGGTTGATACCATCCTGAATGGCTCTCTGGACTGTTACCGGGCTTGGTTGGCGTGATGCGGAAGCCGCTACCACCCCCTGTAGCAGCTGGGAGACGTGGGACAGAGCGGCAATCGACGCCCTCCCACTCTCCTCCGCATCCCGCAGCGCGGCATTCGCCGAACGCAACGCGTTCGAGCACAAGACTCCCGTGTCAGAACGGGAGCCCGGCCGCGCATCTTCGCCCAAAGCCGCGCGATCATCAACGCTTGGCTTCGGCACCACACCGTACCGCTGGTAATCCAGGGGCACGATGCGGCACTGCTTCGCCACCTCGCGAGGGGCCTTCGCGAGACGTCCATTCACCTTAATGGACGCCTCTGCCGCTTCGAACATGTCCACGACATGCTCAGCCAGCGGCAGAGATGGCATAGCGGTAGCCGCCGGCCTACCAGCTAACCACGGCCTATGGTCACGCTGGCTAGCCGGCAGCTCCACGGGTAGATCGGGCCGAACACTTACCAGCCACTGGCAAGCGTCCGACCAATCCTCCTCCGTGGCTAACTGCGAGCGCTCTACTAGACGAGGGCCTTCGTCTTCCTCCAGAGCACTCGCAGTTGATGTCGACGGCGGGTAAGCTGATACCCCTGGCAAGCCTGGAAAAGCATGCGGGCCCGAGAGAGCAGGCATGCTAAATTCCGCGGCTTGACCAGGAGCAGGCGCCGTGGCAGAGCGTGGGGTAAACACCGCTCTACCACGGGTCTGACCAGCACCAGCAATACCATCGGCAAGCCGAGGTATGCGGTATCCGTGGTCAACAGCACCGCCCGGGGACACCCTCTGGACCGTGAAATCTACTCCTGCGTGAGTAGAACCATGGAACACGTCGCCTGCATTCCCCGCGAGGGGTGCACAGACGTCGTATTCCATGGCCACGTCCTCAGAAGGCGACCCCAGCAGGAGATCCTCTTCTTCCTGGCCAGAAAGATTAGACTCCGGGTCAGCAAAGAGAGCTAACCCGGACTGGCCAGGAAAGGTGCCATAGGAGGCTTTGACACCTTCGGCGCGCGGATACCCGGGGTCTGATGAGCAGACCGCGGGTCCCAGCAACAACCGTTGTCCACGGCCCCTCGGCGCGGCGCCATGCCTGCTGCCAGGGCCTTGGACTGCCCCCAACAAAGGGGCCACCTCTGAATCCACAACCGGACCGGACCTAAAGAGACCGGATTCAGAGGCGGGGATCACCTGCTCGTAAGCAGATGCCGAGGACAACAAAGGAGCTGGCCCAGGGAGCATGCCACGAAGCAACTCTGGGACCAGATCCTTTATTGTCCTCTGCATCTCTTGCAACATTTCGGACCTGAAGGCCTCCATATCCACCGCGGATGAGGCCTTCTTCTTACCCTTCTTACAAACTTTCTCCTTCTTCTTCCTCTCTTCCTCCATCACCTTCTCCCTTGCCTGCAATGCGAGAAAATCAGACATTAAGTCGCCCCCCCACTGCTTACATACGTCGCACTTCAGCAACGGTCCACAGGGACTGCAGCTGAAGCACAAGTGCGGAACGAAGCGGCTTTTAAGAAACCTCCCGCAGGACGGGCAACCAGGTCTCTGAAACAGGACAAAGGACAGGGACAATGAGCAAGATAGTTAAGGTTAGCGAACTCAAAACCAACTAAAAAGAGAGGGACAGGATCATCAAGATCGAAAATCAAGAAGAACCAGCCATGGACAAAACGTTAATTGTTAATAAAAGGCCAAGGCCGATTATGACGTCATCACTCTCGTGACCAAATTAATCGATCCGCAACAAGCACCAAGTGCAAGAACGAATTGTATAAGTAACCGGAACATTTCCGTTGAATTGGCATTTCGAGTACACAACAATCAGATATACAGAGATAACTCCTTCCAATTCTAGCATTGGCAAAAAAGGAAATTATCTCCCCTTTTGTTTATCAATAATTAGATACCTGACCCTTGTATAGACAAACCATCCAACGTGATGAACCGGAGAACTCCACCATAGTACGCCTCTACATTCTCTCCACCTAAGGGGAAGGAATTGGAGCAAGAGGGCAAAGTGAGAAGACCTTTATAACAGGCCTCCAACTCACTGAACATAGATTTTTTGGTTAGATAACCTAACAGTATTAGTAGGAAATGGAACCGTGGTGGAGAGAAAACATATCCTCTTGTGCCGAGAAGTCCATCAAAGCGTCTATGCGATACCTGTGGACAAAACACAAAGAGAAATGAGACATATGAAGCACCATGTTGTAAAAAACCAACATAATCAGGCGCTAATCACGGTAAGCGCGAGTCCCGGAAATACATTAAACCAGGACAAAACACGCTAGCATATCAAAGAATTCACCTGATAAAGAGATCCCGCTCCTTCTAAAGGCGAATCCTCCCTTTCCGACATGCTTCCACCGTACAAGAATCGTCAAATGTGAGTAAAAAACAAGGTAACGCGCAGAAAAGTATAGAGAACACAAAACCGCATGTAACCCTTTGCCAATAAATGAGCAAAGAGGAAGTAGTAGTCGGCGCATGCGCGGTGGTGGGGCGAGCATCCGCCGGACTACCTCTGACTCCCTGCCCAGTAGGGGCACCTAACTGTTTTTAATCTGAGTGTTTTATTGAGTGAAAGCCGATATTTAGCAATATCAAAAGTATTAGGGAGGTAAGTATACTCTTGATGTGAAATCAGGGTTCAAAAGGTTAAAACAACAAGATCTTCATTAACGCAGCACTCAGTACTACTTAGTGACTCATGTACCATCATACCCACCCAAAACTCAGATAAATATGCTATATGACTGTAATCAATAATGTCAGCTTACAATTCAGGATTAACCATTTAACCATCAAATTTATTCAACAAAATTTTTACTTTCTCATAGAAAATGTCACTTTTTCGACCAGGAGAAGACTTTTTGAAAATTTATCACTGGAATGATTGGATATGTTATCGAGCCAGTCATTCCAGTAGTAAATTTTCAAAACTAGTCTTCTTTTGGTCTGCACATAGACACTTCTCAAGACCATGAAAGAAGCCATTTTTGGCTGAGTGTTTGAGGGTTTAATTTCAATGAACACTGTTTGACCGTTTGTATTATTTTTTACTTACCTAGGCTGTACAATATTGTTTTGGCCTGAAATAGATGAATGAAGTTTATCAATATCATAACAATTTACAACAACAGCTCCGCAAACGGCGCATAATACCCCGCCATGATGACAAACAAATAAATGAGAGCTATCAGAAAATAGAGATTTCTTGCTCAGACCCAGACCAGTCACCCTATAAAGTTTCAAAGTGATCCACCAAACGGTCATGGAGTTATTATCCAGAAACCAATATTCAAGATGGCCACTACTCATCGTCGATTTCGATAGGTCTCTTCTCCAGATCTCGTCCAAGCACAAATCTGATAAACTGTAATGTAGTTATCGTCCGGAAACCAATTTTCAAGATGGCCGCTCTTCTCGTCAGTTTCGAGGGTTTTTTCTCCAGACGTACTCCAACCAGCATATGAAGTTTCAAAGCGATCTGATAAATGGTAATGGAATTATCATTCGGAATCCAATTTTCAAGATGGCCGCCGGAGGCTGGCAGCCATGTTGGATTTCGGATTAGCATCAATTTCAATAGCTTTCATCCACAGGTCTAGTCCAACCACCCTATGAAGTTTCAAAACGATCCCATAAATGATAACGGCGTTACTGTCCAGAAACCACTTTTCAAGATGGCTGTATTTGGTTGGCAGCCAACTTGGATTTCAGGTCATCGTCAATTTCAAGACGTTTCTTCACCTGATCAAGTCCAATCATCTTATGAAGTTCCAAAGCGATCCAATAAATGGTAACTGAGTTATCATCCGGAAACCAATTTTCAAGATGTCCGCTGGCAGTCATCTTGGATTTCTGATCATCGTCAATTTCGATAGGTTTCTTCCCCTGACCTAGTCCAATTACCGTATGAAGTTTCAAAGTGATCCGATAAACGGTAACGGAGTTATCATCCGGAAACAATTTTCAAGATGGCCGCCGGTGGCTGGGCGCCATTTGGATTTCAGATCATAGACAATTTCCCTAGGTTTCTTCTCCAGACCTAATCCAACAACCCTATGATGTTTCAAAGCAATCCGATAAGCGGTAATGGAGTTATCATCCGGAAACCAATTTTCAAGATGGCCACCAGTGGCTGGCGGCCATCTTCGATTTCGGATCATCGTCAATTTCGATAGGTTTCTTCCCCAGCCCTAGTCCAACCATCCTATGAAGTTTCAAAGTGATCCGATAAACGGTAACAAAGTTATCATCCAAAAACCACTCTGCCCCCGGCCCGTCTGTCCACCCGCCCGGACCGCGCCATTACATAATACCATGCCAATTTCTTTGGCGGGGTATAAAAACTAAATCTTCATGCATTGGTACATACAGCATATATGAACGCATATGCATGAATACACACAGGCACACACGCGCCCACATGTGCACGCACGAAAACACACGCACGCATGCATGTACCAAAAACATGGACAGATGCTAAAAAATAAGACATAATCCTAGATTGATGATCAAACTACCCACAAGGCTTCACTATAGAGCAAGCAGAGGCTAAAATAAAGAATGAAGAGTAAAACCTTCAAGGATTGATAAATATATATCCCTGGTCATCAAGACTCATACACTAAAGGTTAGATTGCTCTCCAGATCATTAACACAATATACACATATTGCTAGGAATTACCTCTTCATCTGTATGTGCTTCAAATACATGACAGCAGAATTGCTTGGCTATAGAACATGTTGTCTCACTAGAAGAAAATAAGGAAACTATCAATGCACATATAGCTGAGATACAAAACTAGATGATATAATAAACGAAATCACGGATTTCTTTTTTCACGAGAGTTGATACTTACCTCCCTAATACTCTTTGATATTGCTAAATATTGGCTTTCACTCAATAAAACACTCAGATTAAAAAAGTAAGGTGCCCCTACTGGGCAGGTAGTCAGAAGTCAGATGCCAGCCCCACCACCGCGTATGCGCTGACTAGTACTTCCTCTGACTAATTTATTGGCTGACACTATGCAACATTACAAGAGCCTGAAGACCGAGCCTCAGTGGGGCGGAGAGGCCGGGTCCGTATTAGGGAGGTAAGTATCAACTCTCTCGTGAAAAAAGAAATCCGTGATTTCGTTTATTTCACTTCAAGAGTATACTTACCTCCCTAATACTCTATGATATTGCCAGAATTCATCAGGGAATTTGGTGGGAGGGAGGCGAGGTCAACAGACCAGCTCTTCCCTATGCGCTTTTTCTGTGTAAAAGGCACTGAAACTTCTGAAATTGTGTGGAAACACAATCAGGAACATATTTGAACATCGGCTAACACAACCGATGGTTGAGAGATGACCATATGTCATATGTGCGCTTCTCCCCCGCCCCCCCCCTCACCTCTTCTTGGGACGAAGACTGAATGACCTCAATGTCCCATACACTCTCTACGTACAAGTGCCATGTACTACAGGACAATAATTGAAAAGGCTTCATTTTCGTATACTCTCAATAATGAACCACACATAAAACACGTACCATCACCATATTAATAACGAAGGGTCACGTGACAGCACAATTAACAATGAACACCACAAAAACAAGACTGACCTTTTGAAGAATGGCGGCTGTCATCATCTCCCCATTGGTGAAGACTGATGCAGTCCAAATAAGTGGTTGTTTCCATTGATTAAATGCGAAATATATAAAAAAAATAAGGAAACTTCATCAAATATGTACACCTAAATTATTTTTTTCAAAATCGATAAGGTGAGAGGATTCGAGGTGTCACGGAGGTAATGGTCTGTAGAACTTGACTCACAGTGCCACTGAGCTACCGACATAATGTCATCCACAGGGACCCCATTAAATAGGGCAGTGGAGGCCACTACGCGCCGGACACTGAGCCTTGGCCATGTCAACTTGTTTACCTGTGGCAGATTTATGACAAAATTGAATACACTCAACAATCCACCTGGAAATGGTGTCCTTAGACGCCCTGCCATGGGGTTCAATATATGACAACCATAACGATGACGGGTCTGTCTGCCATTCCTGAGTAGGTTGTTTGTACCGGTTTAATGCTCGGACTGGACACCATGCTTTTGAATTAGGATCATATCTAGTCAAAGCTGGCAAAAAGATGGGTTAACCTGGATATTTCAAAGACTGATTCTTAGCCATTAAATTAATCCTAGGTAGAAGCTTAAGGCCTTCCCCTGTAACCACAAAACGGTCGTCCTCGGCTGATAAGGCATGAATTTCACTTCTACGCCTAGCCGAGGCTGCAGCAATTAAAAATACAGTTTTAAGTGTCAACATTTGCATAGAAATGGAACTAAGTGGTTCAAAAGGCTTATCACCCAGTACCTGAAGCACTAGAGATAAACTCCAAGACGGAATCACTGGGGGATTCCTTGGTCTTAGATTGCCCATACCTTTAATTAAAGTATTTAATGTACTTACTTCATCACTTCCCCTATTAGCCAAGCAAGGAATAACTGACATTAAAGCTGATTTATAACCAGCAATAGAGTTAGGCTTGAGGCTATAGGCATCATACAGGTGACAGAGGAAATCAGCTACTGCCTGAATAGATGAATCCATTGGATTAATACATCTTTTTGAGCACCATTCTGCAAATCTGTTGATTTTATAATTATATGCTCTGGAGGTTGACCCCCTCCTGGCTTTTGCCATAAACATGGCTGCTTGCTCAGAAAAGCCCTCCTTAATTCTAGATTCCTTGACAACATCCACGCAGTCAATCTGAACATTGACGGATTGCTGTGAAGGGCTTCGCCCTGGAAGATAATATTGTCCATCCGAGGCAGAGGAACTGGATTGCAGACCAGAAGGTCCAGCAAATCCATATACCATGATCGGCTTGGCCAACTTGGGGTGATCAGAAGCACTTGGCACTCCTCCTTTCTGACTTTCTGAAGAATTTTTGGAATCAGGATTGCTGGAGGGAATGCGTATGCATACATTCCCACCAAGCTGGTAGCTAGCGCATCTGTTGCGATAGCGCTCGGATCTGGAATCGGAGAGATGGCCATCGTCATCTTCGCATTCTTCTTCGTTGCGAATAAATCTATGTTGGGTTTCCCTCAGTGATTGAACAGATGATCCGCCACACATTGATTTAGTTGCCATTCTGTAGATAAAACACTCATCCTTCAGCTCAATGAGTCTGCTAACAGATTTAAGCTTCCCGGAATATGAACTGCTTTCACGGTAATCCTGTGATTCAGGCACCAGCAAAGCAGTTTCTATGTCATCATACAGAGACTGGGTGACTTCGTTCCGCACTGGCGGTTTATGTAAGTCACTACTGTTGAGTTGTCTGATCGAATTAGAACACGCTTGCCCTGGACTTTCTGTAAGAAATGTTCCAGGCCCAGGACTACTGCTCGTAATTCCAGTAGATTTATATGTTCTATTGACTGTTCCAGATTCCAAAGCCCTGATATCGTGGATTCTTCCAGGCAAGCTTCGCACCCCTCCATCGATGCATCTGTATACATCAGTAACTGAGGGGGAGGAGGGGTTAGCATCATCCACCCCCCAGGCGATTCTCTGTCTTCAAACACCATTGAAGGTGGTGAATTAGAGGCTCCAGCACTGACACATTTGAGTCCAGAGAACCTGCACTCTGAGTCCATTGCATCATGAGAAATAACTGGATCGGCCACCTGCGTAAGGCCGCCTGAGGAATGACTGTTTCCAGAGAAACCATTAATCCCAGCATTCTCAGGTAAACTCGTGCCAGGACATGACGACTGTTGCACACTGACTGTAATACTGAGATGAGTATCTGAACTCTCTCCCAAGTAGGATAAACATATCCATCTCCAGATTGAAGAACATTCCCAGGTAGACAAACCTCTGGGATGGAGTCAGCTCTGATTTTTGAAAATTGATTATCTCTGTGAGAGTCTTCAAAACTATCCAGATTTGCTGATAAACTTTCCTGGTTGGTTGTCATCTATGTACATGTGGACTGCTATGCTTCTCCTGCGGAGGTATGCTGTTATCGCAAGAACCACCCTGGTGAAGACCCGGAGCCGTAGAAATTCCGAAGGGTAATACCCTGAATTCCCACTGTCTGCCCTGGAATGCGAATCTCAGGAAGCAACGGAAACTCCTCGCTATAGGTATGTGGAAATAAGCATCCTTCAAATCTGTTGAAGCTGTCCACAACCCCTTCCCCAAACCTACCAACACCGATTTCACAGTCTCCATTTTGAAACTGGGTGTGTCTATGAACTTGTTCAATGGCTTGAGGTTGAGAATTAGTCTCCACCAGTGCTTTTTGATACTAGGAATATGGTTGAATAGAAGCCCGGACATTTTTGCGCCGGTTGAATTGCTCCTTTTTGTATGAGGGAATTTATCTCTTCCTCTATACACAACCGCTGATCTGGATCCCTTGGAATTTGAGTCCAGATTGGCACCAGAGACAGTCGCGATGGAGGGCCTGTTATCCTAGTGGGATGATACCCGACTGAAAGCCATCGCAAGACTAAACAGTCCTGAGTCAACCGTTCCCACTCTTGCTTGTGGTCGGCCAATCGGTCCACCCACTGGCCCACCTAGGGAGAGGTGGACGTAAGGAGTGCAAGAGTGGCACTGTCTCCTTGGCCAGAAGCACCGGAGTGGTTCTCACGGTGATAACCGACCCATCAGGCACGATTACCACGACCAGATCCTCGCGCGCCACGACCACCTCAGTGCATGGGCGGCTGCCTGTCTGGCTGCGCCGGAGGAGCCTGCGGCCCCCCCCCTCGCTGCTGGCCGAATCGTGCGTGGCCGAGGCCGACGCTGCACTGGTGGCTGGCCTCTGACCTGGCCACCGCCACCTCGAACCTGCAGGGGATGATACGCAGGGGGTGCTGCACGAACGCGCTCTTTGCGGAGCACCTCAAACTGCTCGCGCAAAGCCCTCTCCTGGAGGTGCCTACATCCCTCACCTCCAAAGGGACCAGGACCTGCCATAGGCGTACGCAGCAGCCTATTATACAGGTCCTGAGACGGGCACAAGTTATCAAGAGCAAACGTGCGCCTCGCCCGGACACTCCTGGTCACAGCCCGGGTTAAACAATCCAGAGCCAGGTTGATTCCATCCTTGATGGCTCTCTGGACCGTTACCGGGCTAGGCTGGCGCGACGCGGATGCCATTACTACCCCTTGTAACAGCTGGGAGACATAAGAAAGCGCCGCAATAGATGCTCTCCCACTCTCCTCCGCATCGCGAAATGCGGTATTAGCTGAACGCAAAGCGTTCGAGCACAGCGCTCCTGTGTCAGACCGGGAGCCTGGCCGCGTGTCTTCGCCTAACGCCGCGCGGTCATCCACGCTCGGCTTAGTCACCACACCATATTTCTGATACTCACCAGATATGATGCAGGATTGCCTTGCCACCTCGCGAGGGGTCTTCGCGAGGCGTCCATGTGCCTTGATGGACATCTCTGCCGCTGTGAACATATCTACAATATGTTCCGCCAGCGGCAGAGATGGCATTGCACTAACAGCCGATCTACCTGTCAACCATGGACGGTGATCCCGCTGGCTGGCCAACTGTTCCACAGGCAGGTCTGGCCTGATGCTCATAAGCCACTGACAAGCATCCAACTAGTCCTCCTCTGTGGCTACCTGTGAGAGCTCTACAAGACAAGGGCCTTTGCATTCGCAGGCGTGCTTGAGGCGGGATAACCTGACATTCCTGGCAAGCCAGAGAAAGCATGCGGGCCCGAAAGAGCAGGCATGCTAAACTGACTGGCTTGACAAGTAGGCGCTGTGGTATTGCGTGGGGCGCTTATCGCCATACCACGGCCCTGGCCAGCACCTGCTACACTCTCGGCAAGCTGAGGTATGCGGTAGACCTGGCCGTCAGATCCAACACGGGCCACAATGTTCGCCGTGAACCCTACTCCTGCGTGAGTAGAACCATGGATAATGTCGCCTGTATTCCCCGCGAGGGGTGCATAGACATCAATGCCCATGGTCAGTGCATCAGAAGCAGAACCCAGCAGATAATCCTCTTCATCCTGGCCAGAAAGATTAGACTCCGGGTCAGCGAAGAATGCTAACCCGGACTGGCCAGCAAAGGTACCATAGGAGGAACTGGTGCCTGCGGTGTGCAGAAAATCATGGCCTGAAAAGCAGGCACCAGGCTCCAGCGACAACCGTCCATGGATCACCGGCGCGGTAAGCTTGCTGCCAATGTCCTGGACCGCCCCCTCTAATTGGCCCACCTCTGAATCTTCGAAAACTGGTAGTACCACAGAGAAACCAGATTCAGAGGCGGGGATTATCTGCTCCGAAGCAGATGAAGAGGACAACAAAACATATGGTCCAGGAAGCATGCCAAGGAGCAACTCTGGAACCAAATCCTTGAATGTCCTCTTCATCTCTCCCAACATCTCAACACGGAAGGCCTCCATATCCATTGAGGACGAGGCCTTCCTCTTACCATTCTTACTAGATACCTCTCTCTTCGCTCTTGTCTCCTCCTCAGCCACCTTCTCTTTAGCCTCTAATGACAAAAAATCGGTCATTATCTCCCCCCCCCCCCCACTGTTTACATATATCGCATTTAAGCAGTGGTCCACAGAGACTGCACTGGAAACACAGATGAGGGGCGAAACAGTCTTTCAAGAAATGACCACACGAAGGACAACCAAGTCTCTGAAACAGGCCAGAGGACGAAGACAATGAGTATTTTAGTTAATAGAATTAGTAACTCAAAACCAAAATAAAGAGGAGAGAAAAGGTGGTCATAAAGCCCACCTACAAAGATAATAAACCAGCGTTGGACAAAACTTTAAATGTTAATAAAGTGCAAGGCTGATTATGACGTCATAACTTCAAAAATAAGAAGTTAAATCGATCCGCAACAAACATCCAGGTGTAAGGACGAATTGTATTCATATCCAGAACATCCTAAAATGGCAGCAGATTTCATAAATATTTTCAAATATAATTTGAAGTGCATCATATCATAGACAAACCATCCTCTCTGATGCACTGGAAACTCCACCAACACTATGACCTCTTAACTCTCTCCACCTTTAAAGGGAAGGAAGTGGACCAAGAGGGCAAAGTGAGAAGACCTTCTTCCGAGGCCTCCAACTCAATGGGCATAGATTTTTGGTTAGATAACCTAACAATGTTAGTAGGAAATGGAACCTTGGTGGAGAGAAAAACAAACCCTCTGACGATGTGCTGTCCTGTTCAATCATAGATAGATACCTGTGGACATAAACACAAAGAGAGATTAGCATTTCATAGCGCCATTTAGAAATAAACCAGTTATTTTAGGCGCTTATCACAATAAACGTGAGTCCCGGAAACACATTACAACGGGACAAACTCGCTAAAATATAATTGAAGTCACCTGATGAATAGGTCCTTGGCCCTCCTCTGGAGACAAAGTGCCTTTCTGAAGCTCAGACATCATTCACAAGGTATTTCTTCTTAGATTTCAACACAACTTTTCAGAAAACACGTTCAAAAACTTTAGAGCAAAAAATTGCATGGAACCCTCAGCCAATAAATTAGCAGAGAGAGTACTAGTTGGCGCACGCGAGATGGTGGGGCTGGCATCCGCCTGACTGACTTCTGACTACCTGCCCAGTAGGGGCACCTTACCTTTTTAATCCGAGTGTTTTATTGAGTGAAAGCCGATATTTAGCAATATCAAAGAGTATTAGGGAGGTAAGTATACTCTTGAAGTGAAAATCGATTCCCCAACCCACCCCACCAAATCTGAAATAAGTTCAATTACGATTCATTTTCCAGACAGAGATAAGCATTATATCAATTGATTGTTCATGCTGTAATGTTTGAAAAAGGTTTAACATTTACACATTTAAATATGTTCTATTGCAACGTTTCAGAATTGTGTAAGCGTTTATATTTTGACACTGTTATACCCCAGTTGATTGGGCATGCTGAGTGTTAGATTAACAAATTCAAACACAATATTATAGTTCTTACAAGCCATAACCTACTGCTACTCAGGTGATGATGTTATACCTTTAATGGTCAAATCTGCTAAAAAAATATTCTATATTCTCAGAGAAAATATCCATTTGCAAACCAAAAAGACTATTTTGGAAACTTAGTATTGGAATGACTGTCTCGTTTATCGAGCCAGTCCTTGCAATAATGAATTTAAAACCAGATATGGGGTTGCAATGCAACCATGAAGCTTGACTTTACGACTTTGCAATGAACCATGAAGCTAGTCTTCAAACATAAAATAAATATAGAAGGCTTAGCAATACGCTTATCAATAACCATGACCATTGACCCAATGTAATTGTCTCATTCCCTCTCATTAGCAAGTGTTCAAATTAGTGTGCAGTATTATTAGCACAGCATGAGATATGAACTGCTAAGTTGAGGTAAAAGCAAAATCTTATTGTTGAGAAAACACTGGGGTTTGTCATTATCACATTGACCTTGACCTTTCGATGCTAAGGTGATTGTGTCATGCCATCTCATTAAAGAAGCAATGTGGCCCATGTATGCTAAACCAAATATGAGATATAAACTACTAAGTTGAGCTAAACACAAAACATTACTGTTAAAAAAACTGTTTTTCCCAAGACCACAATAACCTTTGACTTTTTTTATCCTGAAAGACATTGTTTCATGTTCTCTCATTATAAGGAAGCATGTGTTTAGGCTTGGATCCAGTATGCTTAACCAAACATGAGATATGAACTACTTAGTTGAGATAAACCCAAAATGTTAATGCTGACAAAACCCCATTCATTTACCAATATCACAATGATATTGACCTTTGATCGTTTAGTCTAAATGTCATTGTTTTGTACACTCTCCTTATAAGGAAGTATGTATACAAGTTTGGGTCCAGAAAGATTAAGCAAACACGAAATATGAACAGCTAAGTTGAGCCAAACACAAAATCTGAATGTTGAAAAAACACAAAGTTTTTACCAACATCACAATAACCTTGACCTTTGCCTTTTTACCCCAACATCATTGTATGATGCCCTCCCATTATAAGGAAGTATGTGTCCAAGGCTGGGTCTAGTATACTTAACTAAAGATGAGATATGAACTAAGTTGAGCTTAATGAAAAATGTTAAAAATGAAAAGGCAAAGTTTTTTACCAATGTCACAGTGACCTTGACCTTTCGACCCAATGTCATTTATGTGATGTGAACTGCTAAGTTGAGCCAAACGGAAAATGTTAATGTTGAAAAAACAAAGTTTTTTACCAGGGTTGCAGTGACCTTGCCCTTTGACCTTTTAACCCAAGCTTATTGTGTGATGCTGTGGCATTATAAAGAAACATATGTCCAAGTTTGGATACAGTATGATTAACTAAACATGAGATATAAACAGAAAGGTTGCGCTAAACAGAAAATGTTAATGTTGAAAAAAGGTTTATGATTATAAAATGTAAGCCTTCAATATTATATATATTCCCGATTTCAACCTGCAATATTTATAATGAGCTTGGACATACCCAGCAATGTAAGCAAAATTGAGCAGGTAGTCTGTTCTCCTCCCACATGCTGAGATTTCAGTGTAAGAATGGCGACATATCTCCTATAATGAAATAAACCACAGGAATATTGATGAAGCAGCTTAACAAGTTAAGTAAAAGTAGATTTGATTTCTTTTATGAAAGAACAGAGCGAATCAATGCAGGCCTTTTATATGTATGCGCTGGAAAAAGATTCTCTACGAATTAGTATTTCTGGGGAGATAACTCTGAGTAATATTGACAGACATTTCTGAAACTCAATGGCAATTGATTTCTTGTCACTTGATATTGGTATACCAGATTTAATATTAATCTGTGCAGGCGTCTAAAGTGATGGGTGATAACTCTTGCAAATAAACACAGATTTCACAGAAACACAATAGTAATCTGATCTGTCACTCAAGTATCTGACATCATAATCACATAAATCATGTGTTAGCTTTCGTTACAATCATAGGCATCTACAGCACCAAGTCAAATTCATTTCAAAATATTCAATAGCTTTCCTGTACAGGTACCTTGAGACTTTAGTTTGGAGTTTAGATAAAGATGTGTGGGGTATAGCTAGAAATAGATCCCAACATTACAAGCACTATATTATCACACACCATAGACATTCTAAAGTGATGCTCCCGATGCCAGAGTTTTCATCATCATTGAGTTAGTTATCATGTTAAAGAGAAGTGACGAATGGAAGCTGACATATCAAAAGTAAATGAAAATTAATATAAATATTTAACACATATTGAGACTTTGCAAACATATTCATCAAAATCAATTCCCTATATTGATACGGGTGTATGTCGCGCATACGTGTATTTGTGTGTGTGCGTGAGCATGTATGCGTGCCTGTTTTTGCATGTGTTCCAGCGCCTTACCATTTTCTCATTTTTTCTGTAGACAATTACTTCAGTTTCAGCTAATTCTATAGTCACTGGCTGAAATCAGAAATTCTAAAACATCATCAATGCTGGATTATGATAAGCTAAGAATATGATGGGAGGATCCAATCTGTCACAATGAAATATGTTACATGGTAGACGATGTCACAAGCAAAATGATGCATCTCTGTCTCAATATTTGAAATTTCCATCACGAATGTGGATGAAATGTATGAGTTTGATGGATTTACAAGTTAATAAACTAGGCGCTATTGCTACCATAGTCTGTATAGTTTTCTGGACATTGATAGTCAGGGATCGATTGATCCTAACACGGGCACAGCATGGGTGAAGCTTAGCTAGACATGGGCGGGGCATAGCTAAAACTGGGTTCATCCATTGGAGCAACCTATCACTTTAATGTTGGTCTTGTGGAATGTTCATTGGCAGGTTAAAGGAAGCCTTTTTCAAAATTTACCACTTGAATGACTGGCTCAGTATCCGTAAACAAGCAAATATTTAAGTTTTCTGGACCGAATTTGACCATCAAAGGGTTAATTGCCGAAATTTCTGGAGAAATGCTTTTCACTCTCTTAATTAACTAGTGGAATAATTGACACCTGTAAACCAATTATTTCTAGATTCACTCTCTTAATTAACTAGTGGAATAATTGACACCTGTAAACCAATTATTTCTAGATTCACTCTCTTAATTAACTAGTGGATTAACTGACACCTGTAAACCAATTATTTCTAGATTCACTCTCTTAATTAACTAGTGGAATAATTGACACCTGTAAACCAATTATTTCTAGATTCACTCTCTTAATTAACTAGTGGATTAATTGACACCTGTAAACCAATTATTTCTAGATTCACTCTCTTAATTAACTAGTGGAATAATTGACACCTGTAAACCAATTATTTCTAGATTCACTCTCTTAATTAACTAGTGGATTAATTGACACCTGTAAACCAATTATTTCTAGATTCACTCTCTTAATTAACTAGTGGAATAATTGACACCTGTAAACCAATTATTTCTAGATTCACTCTCTTAATTAACTAGTGGATTAACTGACACCTGTAAACCAATTATTTCTAGATTCACTCTCTTAATTAACTAGTGGAATAATTGACACCTGTAAACCAATTATTTCTAGATTCACTCTCTTAATTAACTAGTGGATTAACTGACACCTGTAAACCAATTATTTCTAGATTCACTCTCTTAATTAACCAGTGGAATAATTGACACCTGTAAACCAATTATTTCTAGATTCACTCTCTTAATTAACTAGTGGATTAACTGACACCTGTAAACCAATTATTTCTAGATTCACTCTCTTAATTAACTAGTGGAATAATTGACACCTGTAAACCAATTATTTCTAGATTCACTCTCTTAATTAACTAGTGGATTAACTGACACCTGTAAACCAACGAGCCGTCTAGACGGCGCGCAAAAAGCGTACAAATAAACCTACGAGCCGTCTGGACGGTTTTCAATAATTGGATGTGGTGGCCTACGCGCCGTCTGGACGACTTTAAGAGCACCAGTTTTCGATCGCTAAATACGCAAGCATTACGGGTGTTTTATC
The DNA here is from genome assembly GCA_034401795.1 of Chaetoderma sp. LZ-2023a. Classification (NCBI taxonomy): domain Eukaryota; kingdom Metazoa; phylum Mollusca; class Caudofoveata; order Chaetodermatida; family Chaetodermatidae; genus Chaetoderma; species Chaetoderma sp. LZ-2023a. Next base: position 58,763,952 of record CM067372.1, read on the forward strand.
CAATCAAACTTAGCATTACATTGCATCAGATAATTGAATTTTGTAAATCCACTGTTGATTGGTCAATGCAGTTTGTTTACAAATTTCTACAGGAAAATATAAAGTTTTCTGTGAATGAAATTCCTAGCGTAAAATTGTCAACGATAGCATGTCGATTCCTTTATTTAACCGAATACTCGATTCCTTGACGTCCGGAATCGCTTAGTGAGATATGTCTAACCTAATTTATAATTGCGTTCGGTAAAATATTACATACAGCTGAATATCTACACTGACGCCTAAAAGATTTAAAATGTGCATCCTTACATAGCTTGCCCATTAATACCATTATATCACACCCGTCATTTAGCTTCTAGGGAGATATTGGCGTGCTTCTACGGTCTAATTTCTGTTCCTCAATCATCTATCATGATAATGCATGTTACAGGGCTGCTACTGGGTCAATACGGGTCCGTAACATGCATTATTAAAGTAAGGCCAGTCATGATACATATTGGCTTGCTATTGCCCTTTGAAATCACCTTTGTTGACTGTTCCAGTTTTATTTCCGTTTTCTATTGTTCTTTCATCTTGTTAATGTTTCTCTTCTTTTTTTCTTCAGGATCATATGGCGAATAGGAGTGATCTGGTTGAGAATTCATGAAAATGATGATTCTGTAATTCTATCTTCTGCACTATTTTATTAACCCCTACCATTCCATGTCAAAATTTTAAATTTTCAAATTAAATTAAAAGAACTGGTGTTCTTGTCTCAACAGATTTGGTGGAAGATGTTGCTGTCGTAGATAGCAACATCATCTACCAAACCAAAGTTGTTAAAAAATGTACACCAGTTTCTACTAGTAGAAGTAGAACAGTACCAGTTTTCCAGGCTATTTGGCACATTAAAAAATAGAATATTGACATCAGAGTGGTAAGGGTTAAATCTGATGCGCTTGATGTAAATCTACTGTACCATTTTATTTCGAATCACTTATTGTATAAGCTGCCATTGTAAACTACATGTATGTCAAATACAGTTTCTTCTATGTAAGAGTGTCATATTACTTAGTAGGACTGGTGATTAAATTGTTGAATATTTTGAGATCGATTGGACTGGAAGATGCTGCTGCATTAGGTGACAACATGTTCCAGTGGTAAAGCTTGCGTATTAAAGGGTTGAATACTGTATTATTTGTAAGCTATCAGTGTAAATATCAAATAAAGTTTACTCGAAGTGAGAGGGAGAGAGAGAATCTCATCTTAGGTAATCAGACTGGATTATGTATAGTAGATTTGTTGAATATATCGAGTCCAATTTGATTGCAAACTGGTGTTGTTTTGGACAACAATAGATTCCAATTAAATTTGTCAAAATATACTCAACAGATTGTTTCTTTAGATTGCAGGTACACTTTTGATCTTTATTGCTATTCATTCCTGGATTATTACCCTTGCCCTAAGGGGAATAAACGAAATCACAGATTTCTTTTTTCACGAGAGTTGATACGTACCTCCCTAATATTCTTTGATATTGCTAAATATCTGCTTTCACTCGTTAGAACCTCCGATTAAAAAAGTTAGGTGCCCCTACTGGGCAGGTAGTCAGAGGACAGTCAGCCGGATGCTAGCCCCACCACCGCGCATGCGCCGACTAGTACTTCCTCTGACTAATTTATTGGCTGACACTATGCAACTTTACAAGAGCCTGAAGAGCGAGCCTCTGTGGGGTGGAGAGGCCGGGTCCATATTAGGGAGGTAAGTATCAACTCTCTCGTGAAAAAAGAAATCTGTGATTTCATTTATTTCACTTCAAGAGTATACTTACCCCCCTAATACTCTTTGATATTGCCAGAATTTGACAGGGAATTTGGCGGGAGGGAGGCGAGGTCAAAAGACCAGCTCTTCCCCATGCGCTTTTCTGCATTTAAGGCACTTAAAAACCTCTGAAATTGTGTGGAAACACAAGCAGGAAAGATTTGAACATCGGCTAACACAACCGATGGCTGAGAGATGACCATATGTCATATGCGCTCCCCCTCCCCCCCCCCCCCCCCCTCTTCTTGGGAGGGAGACTGAATGACCTCAATGTCCCATACGCTCCCTACATACAAGGGCCATGTACTATAGGACATTAAACGAAAAGGCTTCATTTTCGTATACTCTCAATAATGAACCAGGTAAAACACGTACCATTACCATATTAATAACGAAGGGTCACGTGACATTACAAAAAACCATGGACAACGCATACACAAGACTGACCATGTGGAAGATTGCTGCTGTCATCATCTCCCCATTGGAGAAGACTGATGCAGTCCAAAAGTGGATGTTTCCATTGATTAAATGTGAAATATATAAAAAAAATGAAGATACCTCATCAAAATAAGTACACCTAGATTAGCATTTTAAGATCGATAAGGTGAGAGGATTCGAGGTGTCACGGAGATAATGGTCGGTGAAACTTGACTCACAGTGCCACTGAGCTACCGACATAATGTCATCCACAGGGACCCCATTAAATAGGGCAGTGGAAGCCACTACACCTCGGACACTGTGAGCCTTGGCCATGTCAACTTGTTTACCTGTGGCGGATTTATGGCAAAATTGAATACACTCAACAATCCACCTGGAAATGGGGTCCTTTGACACCCTGCCATGGGGTTCAATATATGACAACCATAACGCTGTTGGGTCCGTCCGCCATTCCTGAGTACGTTGTTTGTACCGGATTAATGCTCGGACTAGGATCATACCTAGTCAAAGCTGGTAAAACAATAGGCTGACCTGGATATTTCAGACTGGTTTTTAGCCGTGAAATTTATCCTAGGTAGAAGCTTAAGGCCTTCCCCTGTGACCACAAAACGGTCTGCCGTAGCTGATAAGGCATGAGTCTCACTTCTACGCCTAGCAGAGGCCGTAGCAATTAAAAATACAGTTTTAAGCGTCAACATTTTCATAGAAATGGATGTTAGTGGTTAAAAAGGCCTATCAGCTAGCACCTGAAGCACTAGTGATAAACTCCAAGACGGAATCACTGGGGGATTCCTTGGTCTTAGATTGCACATGCCTTTGATTAAAGTATTTAATGTATTTACTTCATCACTTCCCCTATTAGCCAAGCAAGGGATAACTGTCATTAAAGCTGATTTATAGCCAGCAATAGAGTTAGGCTTGAGGCTATAGGCATCATACAGGTGACAGAGGAAATCCGCTACTACCTGAATAGATGAATCCATTGGAGTAATACATCTTTTTGAGCACCATTCTGCAAATCTGTTGATTTTATAGTTATATGCTCTGGAGGTTGACCCCCTCCTGGCTTTTGCCTTAATTCTAAATTCCTTGACAACATCCACGCAGTCAATTGGAACATTGACGGATTGTTCTGAAGGGTCTTGCCCTGGAAGATAATATTGTCCATCAGAGGCAGAGGAACCGGATTGCAGACCCGAAGGTCCAGCAGATCCATATACGATGATCGGCATGGCCAATTTGGGGCGACCAGAAGCACTTGGCATTCCTCCTGTCTGATTTTCTGAAGAATTTTTGGAATCAGGATTGCTGGAAGGAATGCGTATGCTTACATTCCCACCCAACTGATAGCTAATGCATCTGTTGCGATAGCGCTTGGATCTGGAATCGGTGAGACATACGTCGTTATCTTCGCATTTCTACTCGTTGCGAATAAATCTATGTTGGGTTTCCCCCAGTGGTTGAACAGACAATCTGCCACACATTGATTTAGTTGCCATTCCGTAGGTAAAACACTCATCCTTCGGCTCAATGAGTCTGCTAGCAGATTTAACCTTCCCAGAATATGAACTGCTAATCCTGTGATCCAGGCACCAGCAAAGCAGTTTCCATGTCATCATACAGAAACTGGGCGACTTCGTTCTGCCCTGGCGGTTTATGTAAGTCACTACTGTTGAGTTGTCTGATCGAATTAGAACACTCTTGGTCTGAACTTTCTGTAAGAAATTTTCCAGGCCCAGGACTACTGCTCGTAATTCCAGCATCACCCCTGCCAGGAGATTCTCTGTCTTCAACCACCATTGAAGGTGATGAATTAGAGGCCTCAGCACTGACACGTTTGAGTCCAGTGAACCTGTACTCTGGGTCCACTGCATCATGAGAAAAAACTGTATCGGCTGCCTGCGTAAGGCCACCTGAGGAATGACTGGTTCCAGAGAAACCATCAACCCCAGCATTCTCAGGCAAACCCGTGCCAGGACATGACAACTGTTGCACACTGACTGTATTACTGAGATGAGTATCTGTATCCTCTCCTGAGTAGGATAAACATATCCTATCTCCAGATCGAAGAACATTCCCAGGTAAACAAACTTCTGGGATGGAGTCAGCTCTGATTTTTGAAAATTGATTATCCAGCCTAAGTCTGTGAGAGTTTTCAAAACTATCTCCAGATTTGCTGATAAGCTTTTAACAGCCAGTCATCTATGTACGTGTGGACTGCTATGCTTCTCCTGCGGAGGTATGCTGTTATCGCAAGACCCACCCTGGTGAAGACCCGAGGAGCCGTAGAAATTCCGAAGGGTAACACCCTGAATTCCCACTGTCTGCCTTGGAATGCGAATCTCAGGAAGGGACGGAAACTCCTCGCTATAGGAATGTGGAAATAAGCATCCTTCAAATCTATTGAAGCTGTCCACATCCACTTCTCCAACCCTGCCAACACCGATTTCACAGTCTCCATCTTGAAACTGGGTGTGTCTATGAACTTGTTCAATGGCTTGAGGTTGAGAATTTGTCTCCACCCTCCAGTGCTTTTCGTTACCAGGAACACGGTTGAATAGAAGCCCGGGAAATTTTGCGCTGGTTGAATTGCTCCTTTGAGTATGAGAGAATTTATTTCCTCCTCTATACACAACCGCTGATCTGGATCTCTTGGAATTTGAGTCCAGACTGGCACCAGAGACAGTCGCTATGGCGGAGCTGTTATCCAGTCGGGATGATACCCGACTGAAAGCCATTGCAAGACTAAACGGTCCTGAGTCAACCGTTCCCACTCTTGCATGTGGTTGGCCAATCAGCCTCCCACTGGTCCACCTAGGGAGAGAGGTGGACATAAGGAGCGCAAGAGTGGCACTGTCCCCTGGTGCAGATGCACTGGGGTAGCTCTTACTGTGGTAATCACCCCATCAGGTACGATTACCACGACCAGATCCTCGGTGCACGGGTGGCTGCCTGGCTGGCTGCACCGGAGCCTGCACCCCCCTCCCCCCTCACTGCTGGCCGAAGCGCACGCGGCCATGGTGGCCTCTGACCTGGCCACCGCCACCTCGAGCCTGCAGGGGATGATACGCAGGGGGAGCTGCGCGAACGCGCTCTCTGCGGAGCATTTCAAATTGCTCACGCAATGCCCTCTGGTTATTAACCAGGGTAACCGTCTCCTGGAGATGCTTACATCCCTCACCTCCAAAGAGACCAGGACCTGTTATAGGCGTATGCAGCAGCCTATTATACAAATCCTCACCTGGACACTCCTGGTTACAGACCGGGTTAAACAGTCCAAAGCCAAGTTAATTCCATCTTGGATGGCTCTCTGGACAGTCACCGGACCAGGCTGGCGCAATGCGGATGCCGTTACCACTCCCTGTAACAGCTGTGAGACATGCGAAAGCGCCGAGATAGATGCCCTCGAACTCTCTTCCACATCGCGCAATGCGGTGTTAGCCGAATGCAAAGCATTCGAACACAGCGCTCCCGTGTCAGACCGGGAACCTGGCCACGTAACGGGAACCCGGCGCAGCACGATCATCCGCGCTTGGCTTAGGCACTACACCGTATCGCTGATATTGATCAGCAACAATACGGCATCGCTTTGCCACCTCGCGAGGGGCCTTCGCTAAACACCCATGTGCCTTAATGGACGTCTCCGCCGCAGTGAACATATCAACAATATGATCAGCTAATGGCAGAGATGGCATAGCGGCAACAGTCGGTTTACCTGCCAGCCATGGGCGCTGGTCCCGTTGACTGGCCGACTGATCCACAGCAAGACCTGGCCTGACGTTGATTAGCCACTGACAAGCGTCAGACCAGTCCTCCTCTGTGGCCACCTGAGAATGCTCTACAAAACGAGGCCTTCGTCATCCTCCTGAGCAATCGCAGGCGTGTGTGTGGCTGGAGGAACTGATATGCCTGGCAAGCCAGAGAAAGCATGCAGGCCCGAAAGAACAGGCATGCTAAACTGACTGGCTTGACCAGGAGCAGGCGCCGTGGTATTGCGTGGGGAAAATTTTTGCCACAACACAGCCCTGGCCAGCACCTGCTACACCATCGGCAAGCCGAGGTATGCGGTAAAACTGGCAATCAGATCCAGCCCAGGCCACCTTCTGCGCCGTGAACATTACTCCTGCATGAGTAGTCCCATGGACAATGTTGCCCGTATTCCCCGCGAGGGGTGCACGTACGTCAATGTCCATGGCCACGGCGCCAGAAGGAGAACCCAGCAGCTAATCCTCTTCTTCCTGGCCAGAAAGATTAGACTCCAGGGCAGCAAAGAATGTTAACCCGGACTGGCCAGGAAAGGTACCATAGGAGGAACTGGTACCTGCAGGCTGCGGATAATCCTGGCCTGATAAGCAGGCATCAGGTTCCAGCAACACCTGTCCACGAACAACCGGCGCGGCAAGCCTGCTGCCAGTGTTCTCATAGTGGATAACGCCCTCTATTAGGGCCACCTCTGAATCATGGACAAAAACTGGAAGGTCCCTAGGTAGTACCGATTCAGAGGCGGGGATTATCTTCTCCAGAGCAGATGAAGAGGACAATGAAAGATTTGGACAAGGAAGCATGCCACGAAGCAACTCTGGGACCAAATCTTTAATTGCCCTATTCATCTCTCCCATCATCTCAATACGGAAGGCCTCCATATCCATAGCGGACGAGGCCTTCCGCTTACCCTTCTTACCAGAAGCCTCTTTCTTAACTTTCCTCTCCTCCTCTGGAGCCTTCTCCCTGGTCTGCAAAGATAGAAATTCAGACATTAGCTCTCCCCCCCCACTTTTTACAGATCTCACATTTAAGTAATGGACCACAAGAGCTGCACTGGGAGCTGCACTGGGGGTTGAATCTATCCAAGATAAACCTTCCACATGACGGACAACCAGGCCTCTGAAACAAGCCAGAGGACTAAGACAATGAGTATTACAGTTATTGAATTAGAAACTCAAAACCAAATAAACAAGGAGGAAGGGGCCATAAAGACCCAAGCTAATAATAATAATAAATCAGCATTGGACAAAACCTTTTAAAAGATAGTAAGGCACAAGGCTGATTATGACATCATAACTTCAAAAAAGAAGTTAAATCGATCCGAAACAAACATCCAGGTGTAAGGACGAATTGTAATCATATCCAGAACATCCTACCTAGAAAGGATAGTGTATACAGACTATACAAACATCAGATAAACAATGATAAAATGGCAGCAGATTTCATAAATATTTTCAAATATAATTGAAGTGCCTCATATCATAACTAGAATACCCGAGTCTTTAGCATAGACAAACCATCCGATCTGATGTACCGGACACTCCACCAACATTATGACCTCTTAACTCTCTCCACCTTATAAGGGAAGTAAGTGGACCAAGAGGGCAAAGTGAGAAGACCTTCATCCGAGGCCTCCAACTCACTGGGCATAATTTTTGGTTAGATAACCTAACAATGTTAGTAGAAAATGGAACCTTGGTGGAGCGAAAAACAAACTCTCTGATGATGTGCTGTCCTGAACAGTCATAGATAGATACCTGTGGACATAAACACAAAGAGAGATTAGTATTTCATAGCGCCATTTAGAAATAAACTAGTTATTTTAGGCGCTTATCACAATAAACGCGAGCCCCGGAAACACATTACAACGGGATAAACTCGCTAAAATATAATAGAAGTCACCAGATGAAAAGGTCCTGGGCCTCCTCCGGAGATACTGCACATTCAGACATCATTCACAGGTAACTAATCCTTGAAAGATTATTTCTTATTAAGAAAAAACAGTCAGAAAACTTTGAGAAAAAAAGTTGCATGGGACTCTAAGCCAATAAATTAGCAAAGAGGAAGTACTAGTCGGCGCATGCGCGGTGGTGGGGCTAGCATCCGGCCGACTGTCATCTGACTACCTGCCCAGTAGGGGCACCTAACTTTTTTAATCTGAGGTTTTATTGAGCGAAAGCCGATATTTAGCAATATCAAAGAGTATTAGGGAGGTAAGTATACTCTTGAAGTGAAAAGATGGTATTATGTGTGTGCATGCGTCTGGTATTGCATCTAAAAAACTACTGATCTGATTCGTTAAAAATTTTAACACAACAAACCAACATAACCTAAACAAGGGTTTCCAGACTTTGGCTGTGATCTGTGTGATCATACATAAAGATTTAACAAATTTGGATATGACAAAAATGGTAGGGTGGTCTCGGCAGTGGTTTACAATCTCTGATCTATCAATCTATGGTACTCCTGTTCATAATGTTATTTATCAAGCATCAAGTCTTCGACAATGATGGTAAGTAAGTGATAACTAGATTGCTTGGTCGATGACGCATTATAGCAAATCCCCATGCTCACCACTTTGACCTCTTTACCCATCCCATCCCTGGGGGCGTATCCTCTGCGCATAATCACATACCAAATTTGTTTGAATTAGTTTCATTACAGAGAGACTGGAGTGGATTGTTGTGAAAAATCTGGATGTCATCAGAGGAAGTGATCTGTGAGAGCAGGAGTTAAAATTAACATGAGCCAGAGGCTTGTAGAAATTGACCAGGGTTAGTACAATGACCAGCCCAATGGTAACAATTTCATTTGTCAACCCTTTAATGGCCATGGTGGCCAAAGAACGCTTCTGCTGTGATCTTAAGAAATGTTGATTAACAGAGCAAGACTTTTTGAAAATTTACCACTAGAATGCTCGGTAATTGAGCCAGTCATTCCAGTTGTAAAATTCCAAAAATAGTCTTCCCTTGGTCTGTATAGAAAATTTGAAGGGCTAAAGTAGAATCTCGTAATCACTCGTCCTATCTGAACGTAGTGGCTCATTTGGCTTAATTTCAATTCATGGAGAGGGTGTCAATTGGTGTGCGAGAGTGGTCTATGAAAAATCCAGAAATCTAGATAAATCTGGAAGACTCCAATCTCTGCTTACAATAAATTTCTTGACCTTTTAACCCCCTTCTCCAACCCAAAGAAATAAATGTCAGGCAATCCACAATTATATGGGCAACCCACACACCAAATTTCTTTGAATTCCACACAACAGTTTGGGAGTAAAGTATGACAGCCATTTCTTTTGGATATTTGAATTTTGGACCCCCCCCCCCCCTGACCTCCAGTGGGCGGGGCCAAATCTAAATGTTGTCTTGCAAAGCGCAATCATATGGGTAACTGTCATACCAAATTTGGTTGAAATCGACCCAACTGTTTGGGAGGAGATAGCATGATGGACGTACAGATAAGTGGATGGAGGCAATTATATCCCCATTTTTTCAAAACATGGAGATAATGAATGGACTCAATGAGACAAGGTCGGTATGGGGATAATGAATGGACTCAAAGACACAAGGTAGGTAGGTATAATTAATTCAAAGTCATTATACTAAAATGTAATTTTCGTTCGGATTGAGAAATTAGGCTACAACCATCATTTGCCATGCCACATTGTTTTCAGGACTTGTCATGAAAGGGTTAAACATAGTAAAAACTGCAATTGACAAAAGGAAGGACAAAGCAGAAATAGATTTTCTAATACTTTTAGCTATGCCCCGCCCATCTCTACATAAGCTCCATCGATGATTTGCACGTGTTGGGATCAATTTATATACTTTGAATCCTGAATAAACGAAATCTAGGATTTCTTTTTTCACGAGAGAGTTGATACTTACCTCCCTAATACTTTTGATATTGCTAAATATTGGCTTTCACTCAATAAACACTCAGATTTAAAACAGTTAGGTGCCCCTACTGGGCAGGGAGTCAGAGCGTAGTCTGGCGGATGCCAGCCCCACCACCGCGCATGCGCAGACTAGCACTTCCTCTGACTAGATTATTGGCTGACACACATGCAACTATTAAGAGCCTGAAGACCGAGCCTCTGTGGGGTGGAGAGGCCGGGTCCGTATCTAGGGAGGTAAGTATCAACTCTCTCGTGAAAAAAGAAATCCTAGATTTCGTTTATTTCACTTCAAGAGTATACTTACCTCCCTAATACTTTTGATATTGCCAGAATTCGAAAGTGAATCTGGCGGGAGGGAGGCGAGGTCAAAAGACCAGCTCATCCCTATACGCTTTTCTGCGTTTAAGGCACTTAAACTTCTGAAACTGTAAGAAAAAACAGTCAGGATTTGACTAACCATCGGATAACACTACCGATGTATGAGAGATGACCGAATGTCATATGCGCTCCCCCCCCCTCCTTCCTGGGAGGAAGAGTCGCCTGACCTCAATGTCCTATACGCTCTCTACGTACAAGTGCCATGTACTACAGGACAGAGACGAAAAAGCTCCATTTTCGTAACTCTCAACAATGAACCACACAAATACACAAACCATCACCATATTAATAACGGGTAATCGTGACAATACAATCAACAACGGACAACACATGAACAAGACTGACCTTGTTGAAAATGGCTGCTGACATCATCTTCCCCTTGGTAAAGACTGATGCAGGCCCAAAAAAGTGGGTGTTTCCATAAATTAATTGTGAAATATATAAGTAATGAGGAAAAACCTCCTCAAAAAATATAAACCGAGTTATTTTTTCAAAATCGACAAGGCGAGAGGATTAGAGGTGTCACGGAGATAATGGTCTGTAAAACTTGACTCACAGTGCCACTGAGCCACCGACATAATATCATCCACAGGGACCCCATTAAATAGGGCCGTGGATGTCACTACGCCGCGGACACTGTGAGCCTTGGCCACGTCAACCTGCTTCCCGGTGGCGGATTTATGGCAAAACTGAATGCATTCCACAATCCACCTGGAAATGGTGTCCTTAGAAGCCCTGCCATGGGGTTCAATATATGACAACCATAACGCTGACTGGTCGGTGCGCCACTCCGCCGTACATTGTTTGTACCGGCGCAGCGCCCGGACGGGACACCATGCTTTAGAATTAGGATCATATCTAGTTAAAGCAGGCAAAATAATAGGTTGACCTGGATATTTCAACGACTGATTTTTAGCCAAGAAATTAATCCTAGGTAGCAGCTTAAGGCCTTCCCCTGAAACCACAAAACGGTCATCCTCGGCTGATAAGGCATGAATTTCACTCCTACGCCTAGCCGAGGCCGCAGCAATTAAAAACACAGTCTTCAGTGTTAATAGTTTCATAGAAATGGAACTAAGTGGTTCAAAAGGCTTATCACCTAGTACTTGAAGCACTAGCGATAAACTCCAAGATGGAATCACAGGTGGATTCCTTGGTCTTAGATTGCCCATGCCTTTAATTAATACATTTAATGTATTTACTTCATCACTTCCCCTCTTAGCCAAGCAAGGAATAACAGACATCAATGCTGACTTATAACCAGCAATAGAGTTAGGCTTGAGGCTATAGGCATCATAGAGGTGACAGAGGAAATCAGCTACTACTTGAATAGATGAATCCATTGGATCAATACATCTTTTTGAGCACCATTCTGCAAATCTGTTGATTTTATAATTATATGCTCTGGAGGTTGACCCCCTCCTGGCTTTGGCCATAAACATGGCTGCTTGCTCAGAAAAGCCCTCCTTAATTCTAGATTCCTTGACAACATCCACGCAGTCAATCTGAACATTGACGGATTGTTGTGAAGGGCCTTGCACTGGAAGATAATATCGTCCATCAGAGGCAGAGGAACCGGATTGCAGACCAGAAGGTCCAGCAGATCCGTATACCATGATCGGCTTGGCCAATCCGGGGCGATCAGAAGCACTTGGCATTCCTCTTGTCTGATTTTCTGAAGAATTTTTGGAATCAGGATTGCTGGAGGGAATGCGTATGCATACATTCTCCCCCAGCTGATAGCTAACGCATCTGTTGCGAAAGCGCTTGGATCCGGAATCGGAGAGACGTACGTCGTCATCTTCGCATTCTTCTTCGTTGCGAACAAATCGATGTTGGGTTTCCCCCAATGGTCGAACAGACGATCCGCCACACATTGATTTAGTTGCCATTCCGTGGGTAAAACACTCATCCTTCGGCTCAATGAGTCTGCTAGCAGGTTTAACCTTCCCGGAATATGAACTGCTTTCAAGGTAATCTGGTGATCCAGACACCAACAAAGCAGTTTCCATGTCATCATACAGAGACTGGGCGACTTCGTTCCGCCCTGGCGGTTTATGTAAGTCACAACTGTTGAGTTGTCTGAACGAATAAGAACAATCTTGCCCTGAACTTTCTGTAAGAAATGTTCCAGGCCCAGGACTACTGCTTTTAGCTCCAGTAGATTTATATGTTCCTTTGACTGTTCCAGATTCCAAAGCCCTGATATCGTGGACTCTTCCAGGCAAGCTCCCCAGCCCTCCATCGATGCATCTGTATACAGTCACCTGAGGGTGGGGAGGGGTTAGCAAAACCCCCGGCAAGAGATTCTCTGTATTCAACCACCATTGCAGGTGGTGAATGAGAGGCGCCAACACTGACACATTCGAGTCCAGCGAACCTGTACTCTGGGTCCATTGTGTCATGAGAAATAACTGGATCGGCCGCCTGCGTAAGGCGGCCTGAGGAATGACTGGTTCCAATGAAACCATCAACCCCAGCATTCTCAAGTAAACCCGTGCCAGGACATGACGACTGTCGCACACTGACTGAATTAATGAGATGAGTTTCTGAACTCTCTCCTGAGTAGGATAAACATATCCTGTCTCTAGATCGAAGAACATCCCCAGGTAAACAAACTTCTGGGATGGAGTCAGCTCTGATTTTGGGAAATTGATCATCCAGCCTAAGTCTGTGAGAGTTTTCAAAACAATCTCCAGATTGGCCGACAAACTTTCCCGGGTGTGCGCTTTCAACAGCCAGTCGTCTATGTACGTGTGGACTGCTATGCTTCTCCTGCGGAGGTATGCTGTGATCGCAAGAACCACACGGGTGAAAACCCGAGGAGCCGTGGAAATTCCGAAGGGCAACACCCTGAATTCCCACTGTCTGCCCTGGAATGCAAATCTCAGGAAGCGACAGAAACTCCCGTGGATGGGGATGTGGAAATAAGCGTCCTTCAAATCTATCGACGCCATCCACATCCCCCTCTCCAACCCCGCCAACACCGAGCGCACCGTTTCCATCTTGAAACTGGGCGTCTCGATGAACTTGTTCAATGGCTTGAGGTTGAGAATCGGTCTCCACCCTCCGGTGCGTTTTGTTACTAAGAACAGGGTTGAATAGAAGCCCGGACACCTTTGTGCCGGCTGAATAGCTCCTTTTTGTACGAGGGAATTTATCTCCTCCTCGATACACAACCTTTGCTCTGGATCTCTCGGAATGGGAGTCCAGACTGGCACTAGAGACAGTCGCGACGGCGGGCCTGTCATCCACTCTGGATGATACCCGACGGAAAGCCATCGCAAGACTAAACGGTCCTGAGTTAACCGTTCCCACTCTTGCATGTGGTCGGCTAGCCGGCCTCCCACCGGTCCACCTAGGGACCGCGGTGGACACGAGGCATGCAAGAGCGGCACTGTCTCCGTCGCCATACACACCGGAGTGGTTCTTACCGCGGTAAGCGTCCTGTCAGGACCGATAACCACGCCCAGATCCTCGCGCGCCCCGCCCCGCCCCGTGCGCACCTTGGTGCGCGGGCGGCTGCCTGGCTGACGGCGCCTGAGGAACCTGCGCCCCCCTCGCTGCTGGCCGAATCGCACGCGGCCGAGGCCGACGCTGCGACGGTGGCTGGCCTCTGACTTGGCCAGCACCACCTCGAGCCTGCAGGGGACGATACGCAGGGGCCGCGGCGCGAACGTTAGCACGACGCAGCACCTCAAACTGCTCGCGCAGCGCCCTCTGGTTATTCACCAGGGTGACCGTCTCCTGGAGGTGCCGACATCCCTCACCTCCAAAAAGACCAGGACCCGTTATAGGCGTACGGAGTAGCCTATTGTACAGGTCCTGAGACGGGCACAGATTGTCCAGGGCAAACGTGCGTCTTGCCCGGACACTCCTGGTCACCGCCCGAGTCATACAGTCCAGCGCCAGGTTAATACCATCCTGGATGGCTCGCTGGACCGTGACCGGGCTTGGCTGGCGCGATGCGGATGCCGTTACTACCCCCTGTAACAGCTGGGAGACGTGGGACAGAGCGGCAATCGAAGCCCTCCCACTCTCCTCCGCATCACGCAACGCGGTATTCGCCGAACGCAACGCGTTCGAGCACAAGACCCCCGTGTCAGAACGGGAGCCTGGCCGCGCATCCTCACCCAAAGCCGCGCGGTCATCCACGCTGGGCTTGGGTACCACACCGTACCGCTGGTAATCCAGGGGCACGATGCGACAACGCCTGGCCACCTCGCGAGGGGCCTTCGCGAGACGTCCACTCGAGTTAATGGACGACTCCGCCGCCTTGAACATGTCAACGACATGCTCCGCCAGCGGCAGAGAAGGCATAGCGTTAGCAGTCGGTTTCCCAGCTAACCACGGCCTGTGGTCACGCTGGCTAGGCGACTGCTCCACGGGCAGATCAGGCCTAACGCTCACCAACCACTGGCAAGCGTCAGACCAATCCTCCTCCGTGGCTAACTGCGAGCGCTCTACAAGACGGGGTCCTTCGTCTTCCTCCTGAGCGCAAGCAGCAGAGCTTGACGGCGGGTACGCTGATACACCTGGCAAGCCAGGGAAAACATGCGGGCCTGATAGCACCGGCATGACAATATCACTGGTTTGACCAGGAGCAGGCACCGTGGCAGAGCGCGGGGTATATACCGCCCCACCACGGGCCCGGCCAGCACCAGCAACACCCTCGGCAAGCCGAGGTATGCGGTACCGCTGGCCATCAGCAGCGCCCTGGGCCACCACCTGAGCCGCGGACTCTACTCCAGGGTGAGTAAAACCGTGGAAGAAGCCGCCTGTATTCCCCGCGAGGGGTGCACAAACGTCTTCATCCATGTCCACGTCGTCAGACGGCGACCCTAGCAGGTAATCCTCATCACCCTGGTCAGAAAGATTAGACCCCGGGTCAGCAAAGAGAGCTAACCCGGGCTGACCAGGAACGGTGCCATAGGAGGTACTGGCCACCGCGGCGTGCGGATACCCCTGGACTGATAAGCAGCCCGCAGGTTCCAGCGACAACCGTCCACGGTCCCCTCTCGGCGCGGCAATAAGCCTGCTGCCAGGGTCGTGGAACGCCCCCTCTAATGGGGCCACCTCTGAATCGTCGAACAACGGAAGCGGTCTAAGGAAAACCGATCCAGAGGCGGGGATTACCTGCTCCGAAGCCGATGATGAGGACAGTAAAGGATTTGGTCCAGGAAGCATGCCACGAAGCAACCCTGGAACCAAATCCTTTATTGTCCTCTTCATCTCTCCCAACATCTCGGTCCGGAAGGCCTCCATATCCACCGCGGACGAGACCTTCCCCTTACCCTTCCTACTTACAACCTCTCGTTTCCGCTTCTTCTTCTTCTCCTCCTCTACCACCTTGTCCGTCGCCTGTAAGCAGCACAAGAATTCGGACATTAACTCGCCCCCCCAGTGCTTACATATGTCACAATTAACCAAGGGACCACAAGGGCTACATTGATAGCACAGATGAGGCCAGAACTTATCATGTAGAAAACGTCCACAGGACGCGCAACCCGGTCCCTGAAACAGGGCAAAGGACAAGGAGTATGAGCAAACTAGTTAAGCTTAGACACTCAAACCAACTCAAAGAGAAGGAAAACGATCATAAAGATCAATATACATCAGAAACCAGCATAGCGACTTGAATTGCTGATAATTACATAGCCAGGCTGATTATGACGTCATTAATCCCGTGACAGGAAAAATTCGATCCCAACAAAACATCCAAGTGCAAGGACGAATTGTATGCTGAATGGATACGTCGACTACACAACCATCAGATACATATAGATAACTCTTTTCTGGCAAAAATGTTAATTATCTCCCTTTGCTTACTATAATTAACATCACCACATTATCAATAACTAGATACCTGACACTTTGTATAGACAAACCATCCATCGTGACGAACCGGAGAACTCCACCATCTGCACGCCTCTTAACTCTCTCCACCTCATGGGGAAGGAATTGGATCAAGAGGGCAAAGTGAGAAGACCTTTATACTAGGCCTCCAACTCACTGGACATAATTTTTCATTTGGTTAGATAACCTAACAGTGTTAGTAGGAAATGGAACCATGGTGGAGAGAAAACTAACTCTCTGCTGCTGTGATGCCACCACCTAGCGTCATACAGACCTGTGGACATAAACAGAAAGAGAAATTAGCCTTAGGTAGCACCGAGTTGACATAAACCAACTAACCAAGGCGCTTATCACGGTAAACGCGAGTCCCGGAAACACAATACACCGGGAAGAAAACTCGCTAATTTTACTAGAAGTCACCTGATTTAAAGGTCCTAAGTCCTCCTTTGGCGAAGTGTTCCTTCCTGCCATCCAAATCAGTGACTATCACTCCAAAATAACACCACTTAAACAGTTTAAGAGTAAGAAAAAGCTTTTGCACAAAAAGACATGTGTGATCTCTCTGCCAATAATCTAGCAAAGAGGAAGTGCTAGTCTGCGCATGCGCGGTGGTGGGGCTGGCATCCGCCAGACTACGCTCTGACTCCCTGCCCAGTAGGGGCACCTAACTGTTTTAAATCTGAGTGTTTATTGAGTGAAAGCCAATATTTAGCAATATCAAAAGTATTAGGGAGGTAAGTATACTCTTGAAGTGAAATTCCAAATTTCATGGTAACCATAGATACCGCTAACCTGGTGAATATTTTGAAACCAATTTCAAGTACTTTGATTTGACTGAAAGCTGTTGCTGCCCAAGTCACCAGGTCAGCAAAGGCAAACTAATTCTAAAATATTCACCAGCTTTCGTTTATAAATTAAAATTTTTTTTTCACATTAAAATGAGATGTGGGCAAGCCATCTCTTACCTTGATCTTGTGCACGTTACATTGTGTAGATTTCACTCTGATGTCGCCGCTACTCACATAACAAATTCAGTTGACGTTTTGCCCCTCCCCCATCAGCCCCTTCCGACTCGAGCAGTGTCACAGCCTAATGTATTAGGTTGTCTCACATTCTACAACCATAGGGCCATGATATGGTAAATCACCAGATTTGGTTATATTCCTTTAACTTTGACAGTCGTCCATCAACTCCCCCGCCCCCCCCCCCCCCCCCCCCCCCCCCCCCCCCCCCCTCCGGGAATGGAGCCTAGTGTAAACGGTGTCTCCCAATCCACAAGCATATCGGTAATTTACACAATAATTTTGATTGAATTCTACTAAAAGCTTTCTGAGATGGATCGATAGACAGATAGATGGAGGTGATTGTAATATCCCTGCATTTTTTTCAAAACGTGTGGGTATAATTAAGAGATTAAATTAAATTTATTGATATTTGATTCAAATCCCACCCAATCTCAAATGATACATAGAGCTTATGTGAGATGTACATTATCTGAGCCCTCAGGAATATGGTTGATAACAGTTGGCAGTCGATCCAGAACAGCCGCCGGCATAGCTGTCAGCCACTGACATGTGTAGTAGCTGATCATGTTTCGAATGCACATCATCATGTTTTAGTTCAAATATACTGTTTCCATACAGAAATTAGATTATAGAGTAACACACGTCATCAAATTTTTATTTTTATAAAATCCATGTTAGTAAATCCATTAGCCGTAGCAGGAAAAACTGAGTCCATTTAGAAGCCATCGCCCATCAGTCACCTGCAAAAAATAGGAAGGATAAATTAGAAATATACAAATTCTAGAAGTGTTATACTAAGACTTTAGCAATCAAATTTTTTCATGAAAATTTAAATTTTCTCATAGACAATGCCCATATGCAGACCAAGAGCATGTCATTCCAGTGATACATTTTCAAAAATTATCTTACTTTGGTCGGAAAATTAACATTTCCTAATATCTGTCACAGGGGCAGGTTGAGTCAGAGCAGACTCAGACTAAGGCATATACTGGTAAACATTATGATCCGACAACGGGTGTTATGGTCATACACCGCCCTCAGATTTTAGCGCAGAAATGAAATGAATAATATAATAAATGGTGGGCATATATCGTCCAAGGAGGGAGTATGACTACTAGTTACTGGATTAACCTTTTCAATCGACAAGAGCGAATAATAAATTTGCTACGAATGTTTCAAAATTCTGTTGAATATTTTGAAACTAATTAAACTGGCTAAGGCAGCACCAGCTTCACATTGGATTCAAAATATTCAACATCTTACATTTATAATGACTGTAAATGTGAAGTTCTGGAATTTCAGGTTCAAATGTGACAATTGTTTTTGATTTTGGTCTATTTCAGGGCCCCGGTTCTCTATATTTTTGATCAGAGGATACTGGCCACACAGTAAATGGTGATAGAATGTTTGTAACCAGGGCAATAGTGAAATATTTGTTTTCTAAGGAATTATTAGTAAGTTCCAGTCATCAATGATTATTAGTAAATGTGCTGTTACTTGTATGTTTTCAGTTACTCAATGACTAATTTAACCGAGAAAGTTATAGATTATGCTAAGAGAGTAGCGGAACCAATAATATATAAATCAATTTCGCTTACCTCTGGTCGCGATATTAACAATAAGGTTATAGATAAACAATCTGATAGGCTCAATCATCGATGCCTGTCATTGTTTACAATTTCCGAGAAAATAAACGAAATCTAGGATTTCTTTTTTCACGAGAGAGTTGATACTTACCTCCCTAATACTTTTGATATTGCTAAATATCGGCTTTCACTCAATAAACACTCAGATTAAAACAGTTAGGTGCCCCTACTGGGCAGGGAGTCAGAGCGTAGTCTGGCGGATGCCAGCCCCACCATCGCGCATGCGCAGACTAGCACTTCCTCTGACTAATTTATTGGCTGATACACATGCAACTATTAAGAGCCTGAAGACCGAGCCTCTGTGGGGTGGAGAGGCCGGGTCCGTATCTAGGGAGGTAAGTATCAACTCTCTCGTGAAAAAAGAAATCCTAGATTTCGTTTATTTCACATCAAGAGTATACTTACCTCCCTAATACTTTTGATATTGCCAGAATTCGACAGTGAATTCGGCGGGAGGGCGGCGAGGTCAAAAGACCAGCTCATCCCTATACGCTTTTCTGCGTTTAAGGCACTTAAACTTCTGAAACTGTATGAAAAAACAGTCAGGATTTGACTAACCATCGGATAACACCACCGATGTATGAGAGATGACAGAATGTCATATGCGCTCCCCCCCCTCCTTCCTGGGAGGAAGAGTCGAATGACCTCAATGTCCTATACGCTCTCCACGTACAAGTGCCATGTACTACAGGACAGAGACAAAAAAACTCCATTTTCGTATACTCTCAACAATGAACCACATAAATACACAAAACCATCATCATATTAATAACGGGTAACGTGACAAGACAATCAACAATGGACAACTCATACACAAGACTGACCTTGTTGAAAATGGCTGCTGACATCCTCTTCCCATTGGTGAAGAACGATGCAGTCCCAAAAAAGTGGTTGTTTCCATCAATTAATTGTGAAATATATAAGCAATGAGGAAACCCCATCAAAAATATAAGCCTAGTTATCTTTTCAAAATCGACAAGGCGAGAGGATTAGAGGTGTCACGGAGATAATGGTCTGTAAAACTTGACTCACAGTGCCACTGAGCCACCGACATAATATCATCCACAGGGACCCCATTAAATAGGGCAGTGGATGTCACTACGCCGCGGACACTGTGAGCCTTGGCCACGTCAACCTGCTTCCCGGTGGCGGATTTATGACAAAACTGAATGCATTCTACAATCCACCTGGAAATGGTGTCCTTAGAAGCCCTGCCATGGGGTTCAATATATGACAACCATAACGCCGACTGGTCGGTGCGCCACTCCGATGTACGTTGTTTGTACCGGAGAAGCGCCCGGACGGGACACCATGCTTTAGAATTAGGATCATATCTAGTTAAAGCAGGCAAAACAATAGGTTGACCTGGATATTTCAACGACTGATTCTTAGCCAAGAAATTAATCCTAGGTAGCAGCTTAAGGCCTTCCCCTGAAACCACAAAACGGTCATCCTCGGCTGATAAGGCATGAATTTCACTTCTACGCCTAGCCGAGGCCGCAGCAATTAAAAACACAGTCTTCAGTGTTAATAGTTTCATAGAAATGGAACTAAGTGGTTCAAACGGCTTATCACCTAGTACTTGAAGCACTAGCGATAAACTCCAAGACGGAATCACAGGGGGATTCCTTGGTCTTAGATTGCCCATGCCTTTAATTAATACATTCAATGTATTTACTTCATCACTTCCCCTCTTAGCCAAGCAAGGAATAACAGACATTAAAGCTGACTTATAACCAGCAATAGAGTTAGGCTTGAGGCTATAGGCATCATACAGGTGACAGAGGAAATCAGCTACTACCTGAATAGATGAATCCATTGGATCAATACATCTTTTTGAGCACCATTCTGCAAATCTGTTGATTTTATAATTATATGCTCTGGAGGTTGACCCCCTCCTGGCTTTGGCCATAAACATGGCTGCTTGCTCAGAAAAGCCCTCCTTAATTCTAGATTCCTTGACAACATCCACGCAGTCAATCTGAACATTGACGGATTGTTGTGAAGGGCCTTGCACTGGAAGATAATATCGTCCATCAGAGGCAGAGGAACCGGATTGCAGACCAGAAGGTCCAGCAGATCCATATACCATGATCGGCTTGGCCAATCCGGGGCGATCAGAAGCACTTGGCATTCCTCTTGTCTGATTTTCTGAAGAATTTTTGGAATCAGGATTGCTGGAGGGAATGCGTATGCATACATTCTCCCCCAGCTGATAGCTAACGCATCTGTTGCGAAAGCGCTTGGATCCGGAATCGGAGAGACGTACGTCGTCATCTTCGCATTCTTCTTCGTTGCGAACAAATCGATGTTGGGTTTCCCCCAATGGTCGAACAGACGATCCGCCACACATTGATTTAGTTGCCATTCCGTAGGTAAAACACTCATCCTTCGGCTCAATGAGTCTGCTAGCAGATTTAACCTTCCCGGAATATGAACTGCTTTCAAGGTAATCTGGTGATCCAGGCACCAACAAAGCAGTCTCCATGTCATCATACAGAGACTGGGCGACTTCGTTCCGCCCTGGCGGTTTATGTAAGTCACAACTGTTGAGTTGTCTGAACGAATAAGAACAATCTTGCCCTGAACTTTCTGTAAGAAATGTTCCAGGCCCAGGACTACTGCTCTTAGCTCCAGTAGATTTATATGTTCCTTTGACTGTTCCGGATTCCAAAGCCCTGATATCGTGGATTCTTCCAGGCAAGCCCCCCATCCCTCCATCGATGCATCTGTATACACAGTCACCTGAGGGTGGGGAGGGGTTAGCATAACCCCCACCAAGAGATTCTCTGTGTCCAACCACCATTGCAGGTGATGAATCAGAGGCGCCAACACTGACACATTCGAGTCCAGCGAACCTGTACTCTGGGTCCATTGTGTCACGAGAAATAACTGGATCGGCCGCCTGCGTAAGGTGGCCTGAGGAATGACTGGTTCCAATGAAACCATCAACCCCAGCATTCTCAAGTAAACCCGTGCCAGGACATGACGACTGTCGCACACTGACTGAATTAATGAGATGAGTTTCTGAACTCTCTCCTGAGTAGGAAAAACATATCCTGTCTCTAGATCGAAGAACATCCCCAGGTAAACAAACTTCTGGGATGGAGTCAGCTCTGATTTTGGGAAATTGATCATCCAGCCCAAGTCTGTGAGAGTCTTCAAAACAATCTCCAGACTGGCCGATAAACTTTCCTGGGTGTGCGCTTTCAACAGCCAGTCGTCTATGTATGTGTGGACTGCTATGCTTCTCCTGCGGAGGTATGCGGTGATCGCAAGAACCACACGGGTGAAAACCCGAGGAGCCGTGGAAATTCCGAAGGGTAACACCCTGAATTCCCACTGTCTGCCCTGGAATGCAAATCTCAGGAAGCGACGGAAACTCCTGTGTATGGGGATGTGGAAATAAGCGTCCTTCAAATCTATCGACGCTGTCCACATTCCCCTCTCTAACCCCGCCAACACCGAGCGCACTGTCTCCATCTTGAAACTGGGCGTCTCTATGAACTTGTTCAATGGCTTGAGGTTTAGAATTGGTCTCCACCCTCCGGTGTTTTTTGTTACTAGGAACAGGGTTGAATAGAAGCCCGGACACCTCTGTGCCGGCTGAATAGCTCCTTTTTGTATGAGGGAATTTATTTCCTCCTCGATACACAACCTTTGCTCTGGATCTCTCGGATTTGGAGTCCAGATCGGCACTAGAGACAGTCGCGATGGCCGACTGAAAGCCATCGCAAGACTAAACGGTCCTGAGTTAACCGTTCCCACTCTTGCATGTGGTCGCGGGCGGCTGCCTGGCTGACTGCGCCTGAGGAGCCTGCGCCCCCCTCGCTGCTGGCCGAATCGCACGCGGCCGAGGCCGACGCTGCGATGGTGGTTGGCCTCTGACCTGGCCACCACCACCTCGAGCCTGCAGGGGACGATACGCAGGGGGTGCGGCGCGAACGTTAGCACGACGAAGCACCTCAAACTGCTCGCGCAGGGCCCTCTGGTTATTGACCAGAGTAAGCGTCTCCTGGAGGTGCCTACATCCCTCACCTCCAAAGAGACCAGGACCTGTCATAGGCGTACGCAGTAGCCTATTGTACAGGTCCTGGGACGGGCACAGATTGTCCAAGGCAAATGTGCGCCTTGCCCGGACACTCCTGGTCACCGCCCGCGTCATACAGTCCAGAGCCAGGCTGATACCATCCTGGATGGCTCGCTGGACTGTGACCGGACTTGGCTGGCGCGATGCGGATGCTGTTACTACCCCTTGTAACAGCTGGGAGACGTGGGACAGAGCGGCAATCGAAGCCCTCCCACTCTCTACCGCATCACGCAACGCGGTATTTGCTGAACGCAACGCGTTCGAACACAAGACTCCCGTGTCAGAACGGGAGCCTGGCCGCGCATCCTCACCCAAAGCCGCGCGGTCATCCACGCTCGGCTTAGGTACCACACCGTACCGCTGGTAATTCAGGGGCACGATGCGGCAATGCCTGGCCACCTCGCGCAGGGCCTTAGCGAGACGTCCACTCGATTTAATGGACGTCTCCGCCGCCTCGAACATGTCAACGACATGCTCTGCCAGCGGCAGAGAAGGCATAGCGTTAGCAGTAGGCTTACCAGCTAACCACGGCCTGTGATCACGCTGGCTAGCCGACTGCTCCACGGGCAGATCTGGTCTAACACTCACCAACCACTGGCAAGCGTCAGACCAATCCTCCTCCGTGGCTAGCTGCGAGCGCTCTACAAGACGGGGGCCTTCGTCTTCCTCCTGAGCGCAAGCAACAGAGCTTGACGGCGGATACGCTGATATCCCTGGCAAGCTAGGGAGAGCATGCGGGCCTGATAACCCCGGCATGCTAATCTCACTGGCTTGACCAGGAGCAGGCGCCGTGGTAGAGCGCGGGGCATATACCGCCCCACCACGGCCCCGGCCAGCACCAGCGACACTCTCGGCAAGCCGAGGTATGCGGTAACGCTGGCCCTCAGCGCCCAGGGTCACAGTCTGAACCGTGGATTCTACCCCTGGGAGAGTAGAACCGTGGAATAAGTCGCCTGTATTCCCCGCGAGGGGTGCACAGGCGTCATAATCCATGGCCACGTCCTCAGACGGCGACCCCAACAGGTAATCCTCATCCTCCTGGCCAGACAGATTAGACTCCGGGTCAGCAAAGAGAGCTAACCCGGACTGGCCAGGGAAGGTGCCATACGAGGTACTGGCACCCGCGGCGTGCGGATATCCCTGGACTGATAAGCAGCCCGCGGGTTCCAGCGACAACCGTCCACGGTCCCTATTCGGCGCGGCACTAAGCCTGCTGCCAGGGTCGTGGAACGCCCCCTCTAATGGGGCCACCTCTGAATCTTCGAACAACGGAAGCGTACTAAGGAAAGGTGATTCAGAGGTGGGGATTACCTGCTCTGAAGCAGATGATGAGGCCAGCAAAGGATTTGGTCCAGGAAGCATGCCACGAAGCAACTCTGGAACCAAATCCTTTATTGTCCTCCTCATCTCTCCCAACATCTCGGTCCGGAAGGCCTCCATGTCCACCGCGGACGAGGCCTTCCTCTTACCCTTCTTACTCACAACCTCTCTTTTCTGCTTCTTCTTGTCCTCCTCCACCACCTTGTCCTTCGCCTGCAAGCACAAGAATTCGGACATTAGCTCGCCCCCCCCCCCCCCCCCCCCCAGTGCTTACATATCTCGCAATTAAGCAAGGGACCACAGGGGCTACACTGATAACAGAGATGAGGCACAAACTTGTCCTTCAAAAACCGTCCACAGGACGCACAACCAGATCTCTGAAACAGGGCAAAGGACGAGGAGTATGAGCAATCTAGTTAAGCTCAGAAACTCACCAACTCAAGAGAAGGAAATGATCATAAAGATCAATATTAATCAGAAAACCAGCTTCGGACAACTTTAATTGTTAATAAAGAGCAAGGCTGATTATGACGTCATTAATCCTATGACAGGAAAAAATCGATCCCCAACAATCATCAGATATATACTGATAACAATGGCAAATACTGTTAATTATCTCCCTTTCCTCTAAATAATTAACATCACCTCATATCAATAATTAGATACCTGACACTTTGTATAGACAAACCATCCAACGTGATGAACTGGAGCACTCCACCAACTGAACGCCTCTTAACTCTCTCCACCTCTAGGGGAAGGAATTGGATCAAGAGGGCAAAGTGAGAAGACCTTTATACTAGGCCTCCGACTCACTCGACATAAAATTTTTGGTTAGATAACCTAACAGTATTAGTAGGAAATGGAACCATGGTGGAGAGAAACAAACCCTCTGCTGATGTGATGTCCATTATATGTCGTTACACAGACCTGTGGACATAAACACAAAGAGAGATTAGTATGATATAGCACCTAGTTGAAATAAACCAACTAAACAAGGCGCTTATCACGGTAAGCGCGCGTCCCGGAAACACATTACACCGGGGACAAACTCGCTAATTTTACTAGAAGTCACCTGATCTAAAGGTCCGGGGCCCTCCTCTGGTGAAGTCATCCTTCCTGCCATCTTTATCAGGGATAAACACTTCCAAATTTTCACAAAAACACTAAGAATTGAGCGAAGAAAAGCACTTAGCACAAAAACATGTGTAGACTCTCTGCCAATAAATTAGCAAAGAGGAAGTGCTAGTCTGCGCATGCGCGATGGTGGGGCTGGCATCCGCCAGACTACGCTCTGACTCCCTGCCCAGTAGGGGCACCTAACTGTTTTAATCTGAGTGTTTATTGAGTGAAAGCCGATATTTAGCAATATCAAAAGTATTAGGGAGGTAAGTATACTCTTGATGTGAAACGTACTTTTCAAATTACCGTCAATAATTAGGGCGAGTTGAGATGTGAAAGTTGTCAAATATATCGGCATCCCACTTCCCGATTGGCAGTATCGTTAATCTAGTCATCTGTCTACTTTTTAGTTATGTGGCGTACAAGACTGACATTTGAACACACATACTATTTTGCAAAACAGCTGATCGTGTCGCCATCTTGCCGGAAAAATTAATATTCATGTATTCCCGACCAATCATACGCATCAATCTTATAGCACGTGATACGGTGTTGCCAATAATGGGTAATGAGCTTGGTACTCGTATATTAGATACGGATACAATTCTACAAAATCCTCTCGTTCTCTCACGATCTTTCACGATAAACGATTCCTATTGGGGACGCCGCTACGAAAAAATGTCTTATGCTATAGAATCTTAGGGCAAAACAATCGCGTTCGCTTTTTAAATGGCTGAGTGCACCCAGCAATGCTACATAGCATAAAATTTGCCATTTATTTGCTGTCAACGCTGAGAAACCCTGCTATGTGTTCGATTATGTATAAAGGAATTATTCAACATTGAATGAGGCCTACCCCCCAAAATCATGACCGGAATTTCACAAAATTTTACGGTACCATGACATAATATGATTGTCATTTTCACATCTTATCGGATGAAAACCTTCACAAAACTTTGGTATCTGTTAGTTTTAATACCATTGTGATTAAATTTATCAATGGCATTTGTAAAATTAAAAAAAACCTCGATAAACTTTGCAAAAATAGACCAATGTATTTATCCTACAAGGTGTGGCCATTTTGAGAGGCACGTTGACTAACTAAAATATATTTTATTCATACAAATTTTATATGTACTTAAAGGTATTTTATTGCCCTTTCTAATGATATATAGTTTTATATATAGTGATCTGTTACTTTGCCAAAAATAGTTAATATAGTTGGCATGGTAGCACTACGCCGCTATCACGCCACTACCGCTTATAGGCTAGGTTTCTAAGCAGGTTTCTAGCTTTTGGCTGTAGGGTTTCTAGCACTTTTTTTTGTAAATTCTTGGTAGGGCCCAGAGGGTTAATTAGTGGAATAATTGACACCTGTAAACCAATTATTTCTAGATTCACTCTCTTAATTAACCAGTGGAATAATTGACACCTGTAAACCACTTATTTCTAGATTTACTCTCTTAATTACCTGAGCCTGGCTGGCCATATTGTAGGAGTGATAAGGGAGGTAATCCATTAAGACTTAACTAGGAAGAGTTATCTCCCCTTATAACAGTGGTTGAGTAAAATGCCGACTAGCTACATAACCTTTTAACCCTTGAAAAACCAGTGTCACAATTTGAAGACAACTATGCCAGCAAGCCATTGAATATTTTGAAACTAATTTGATAAGAACATGTTGCTGGCATAAGTCAAAGAAAAAGTAGTTTCCCAATATTCAGCAGAATATTCAGTAAATCATAAAGAATGTGATGGCTCTGGTCTGTGAGGGTTATAGGGTTAATTATGTTTCCTGTGAAAAATGCACATACTATTTTATCTTTACTGGTATTCGTTATGACATTGATAACGGCATCTTCGATGCGGCAAACTCGGCCATCCTAAAAGAGGAAACATACATCTGAATTGTAACAAGGCATTGCAAGCAATACAAATCAACTGGAATCCCGCTTTTGTTGAAATGACATGTAAGGAATCTGGACAATTCACTTGTCTGCTCCTATAACTGATATATGCGCTTACATTACAGTGTTTGTTATTCAGGGGATCACGTCAAATTAATGAAGTTTTTATTTTTTAAAGGAGATAACAATGGCAAATATTAATGGAAACCAACAAAACAGGAAGTTGATCTCCGCCTTAACACTATTAATCTAAATTCTGAATTTGGTTCAAATCCGTTTAGTCTAGCATGATTTATTGCCCGGAAATGGCCAAAGTAACGAAGTTTGTATATTTCAAATGGTGATAACCCAGCCAACTATTGACGAAAATTACTGAAACACGAACATGACATTCTGCTCAGTAGTATAAAGATATATAAATATGAACTTGACCTCCGCCTCGGTAGTATTAAGCTATATCTCGAATTTGGTTCGAATCCGTTTAGTCTATCACAAGTTATTGTTCGGAATAAATAAAATTTGTATATTTCAAGGGCAATAACTCCTGTAAATACTTCCGGAACATGAACTTGACCTCTGCCTTTATGACATTAAGTTATAATCTGAATCTGGATCAAATGCATTATGCTTACCTAATGTTATTGCAGATGAATTATTTTTTTAATTTTCAAGGGGGATAACTCATGGCAAATACGGACGAAAACTAATGGAACATGAACATACACCTATTACGTTATAATCTGAATTTGGGCGAGATCCATATAGTCGAACAAAAGTTATTGCACGGAAATCAATTATTCACGTAAACACGTACATACATATGTTCATATGTATGTCATAAACAGATAGCATTTTAACCCCTCTTGTGCCAACAGCATCTCAAAGCACTCAAAATGCTACCTTTATCAATTAATACATTAATGGTCACGATTGCGTAATAATATTTGTATTTTTGCAGAATGAATGTTCATTTTCAATTTACCGCTAATTTACAGAGACAAGTTTCTGTTGGCCTGCAAATGCATATTTCTAAAGAGCACTGGAGAGACCGTTTAAATACATACTTGACCAGTGAAGCATTTATGTGTGGAGGTTGGACAGAAAGACAAAGTCGGTGGAATTCAACCAAATTTGATATGTTAGTTACTCATATGATTGCAGATTGCGAGACAATGTTTGCATTAGGCTCCGGCCCCGTGTTGGGGGTGGGTGGGTTAAGAATGGCATATTTGATTGAATTCAATCAAATTTGCTATGTGAGTTACTCATGTGGTTGCAGAACGGCGATTTTTACATTAGGCTCCGCCCATGTGGTGGGGTAGTGGCGGTGCAGTGTCAAGGTTGCCGAAAGCATAGGCATTTGCTGTGCATTCTCGTACTACTGCTAACATATGTATTTACTTTGAAGTCTATCTAATACAAAGTGGTATTCATTCAGATACAGTAAACACTGCCCGAATGCTGTGCACAAAGTGATGATTCAGCCACTACCTGAATGCTGTGCACAAAGTGATGATTCAGCCACTGCCTAAATGCTGTGCACAAAGTGATGATTCAGCCACTACCTGAATGCTGCGCAAAAAGTGATGATTCAACCACTACCTGAATGCTGTGCACAAAGTGATGATTCAGCCACTACCTGAATGCTGCACAAAAAGTGATGATTCAGCCACTACCTGAATGCTGTGCACAAAGTGATGATTCAGCCACTACCTGAATTCTGTGCACAGTGATGATTCAGCCACTACCTGAATGCTGCGCACAAAGTGATGATTCAACCACACCTGAATGCTGTGCAGAAAGTGATGATTCAGCCACTACCTGAATGATGTGCACAAAGTGATGATTCAGCCACTACCTGAATACTGTGGTGATGATTCAGTCACTACCTGAATGCTGTGCAGTGATGATTCAGCCACTGCCTGAATGCTGTGCACAAAGTGATGGTTCAGCCACTACCTGAATGCTGTGCACAGTGATGATTCAGCCACTACCTGAATTCTGTGCACAAAGTGATGATTCAGCCACTATCTGAATGCTGGGCACAGTGATGATTCAGCCACTACCTGAATGATGTGCACAGTGATGATTCAGCCACTACCTGAATACTGTGCAGAAACTGATGATTCAGTCGCTACCTGAATGCTGTGCAATGATGATTCAGCCACTGCCTGAATGCTGTGCACAAAGTGATGATTCAGCCACTACCTGAATGCTGTGCACAGTGATGATTCAGCCACTACCTGAATGCTGTGCAGTGATGATTCAGCCACTGCCTGAATGCTGTGCACAAAGTGATGATTCAGTCACTACCTGAATGCTGTGCACAAAGTGATGATTCAGTCACTACCTGAATGCTGTGCACAGTGATGATCAACCACTGCCTGAATACTGTGCAGAGTGATGATTCAGTCCCTACCTGAATACTGTGCACAAAGTGATGATTCAGCCACTGCCTGAATGTTGTGCAGAAAGTGATGATTCAGTCGCTACCTGAATGATGTGCAGTGATAATTCAGCCACTGCCTGAATGCTGTGCACAGTGATGATTCAGCCACTACCTGAATGCTGTGCAGTGATGATTCAGCCACTGCCTGAATGCTGTGTACAGTGATGATTCAGTCACTACCTGAATGCTGTGCACAGTGATGATTCAGCCACTACCTGAATGCTGTGCAGTGATGATTCAGCCACTGCCTGAATGCTGTGTACAGTGATGATTCAGTCACTACCTGAATGCTGTGCACAAAGTGATGATTCAGTCACTACCTGAATGCTGTGCACAGTGATGATCAACCACTGCCTGAATACTGTGCACAGTGATGATTCAGTCCCTACCTGAATACTGTGCACAGTGATGATTCAGCCACTGCCTGAATGTTGTGCACAGAGTGATGATTCAGCCACTACCTGAATGCTGTGCAGTGATGATTCAGCCACTGCCTGAATGCTGTGCAGTGATGATTCAGTCACTACCTGAATGCTGTGCAGTGATGATTCAGCCACTACCTGAATGCTGTGCACAGTGATGATTCAGCCACTACCTGAATGCTGTGCACAGTGATGATTCAGCCACTACCTGAATGCTGTGCACAGTGATGATTCAGCCACTACCTGAATACTGTGCAGAAAGTGATGATTCAGTCGCTACCTGAATGCTGTGCAGTTATGATTCAGCCACTGCCTGAATGATGTGCACAAAGTGATGATTCAGCCACTATCTGAATGCTGTGCACAGTGATGATTCAGCCACTACCTGAATGCTGTGCAGTGATGATTCAGCCACTGCCTGAATGCTGTGCACAAAGTGATGATTCAGTCACTACCTGAATGCTGTGCACAGTGATGATTCAGTCACTACCTGAATGCTGTGCACAAAGTGATGATTCAGCCACTGCCTGAATGCTGTGCATAGTGATGATTCAGTCACTACCTGAATGCTGTGCACAGTGATGATTCAGTCACTACCTGAATGCTGTGCACAGTGATGATTCAACCACTGCCTGAATACTGTGCACAAAGTGATGACTCAGTCACTACCTGAATGCTGTGCACAGTGATGATTCAGTCACTACCTGAATGCTGTGCACAAAGTGATGATTCAGTCACTACCTGAATGCTGTGCACAGTGATGATTCAGCCACTACCTGAATGCTGTGCACAAAGTGATGATTCAGCCACTGCCTGAATGCTGTGCACAGTGATGATTCAGTCCCTACCTGAATGATGTGCACAAAGTGACGATTCAACCACTACCTGAATACTGTGCAGTGATGATTCAGTCACTACCTGAATGCTGTGCACAAAGTGATGATTCAACCCCTACCTGAATGCTGTGCACAAAGTGATGATTCAACCACCACCAGAATGCTGTGCACAAAGTGATGATTCAGCTGCTGTATAAAGCTAGCTAACAATGAATGGATCCAATCTGTCACTCAAGTATTTGATGTCATGATCAATTACCTAACATGTACATGGACATCACAAACAAAATGTGCATTGAATGATGTATCTAGTTCTGCCAAGTGTAGGAATTGCATGTCTTTGATGGATTTACTTTTTAATAAACGTTTTGTTGAATATTTTGAAACTAATTTGACTGGGCGCTGTTTCTGCCATAGGCAGCAACAGCACACAGTTGAATTAGTTTCAAAATATTCAACAACTTACCCGTATATAGTTACCTTAAAAATGGAATTATGAGAATTCATTGTTAAAAATATATAAATCGATGCCAACAGATGCAATGATGGGCGGAGCTTAGCTAGAAATGGATCCCTCTATTCTGGTACTCGCTTAACCCATAGATCACTGATTCATAAATCATATTCACATTCATAGAATAACTGGTGTACATTATGGTATCAATGTTAGTTGCTGTCTGGACACAAACATAATGATCACCAGTAATTAACCTTTCCAGAGTATCCATCCATTATCAGACCTCATATGACGTCATAATCCGCTCAGCGCATGTATGATAACGTCATAATCATTACATCACAAAGGGTTCCATATAGACAGTCAGCAAATCTCTAATGGTCCGACACGTTGTATGGATTGTATGTCTTTGTAATTCTTTGCTATTTAATAAACATGCTGTTGAGTATTTTGAAACTAATTTGACTGGGCGCTGTTGCTGCCTTAGGCAGCAACAGCACCCAGTCAAATTAGTTTCAAAATATTCAACAGATTACATGCGTATTTTTTTGGAAATTAATAGTCAGGGTGTTCAGAGATCGATCGATCCCAACACGAGCGAGGTGTGGGTGGAGCTTAGATAGAGATGGACGGAGCATAGCTAAAAATAGAAAGGTCCATACTTCTATTCATTCTGTTCCAATTCATGCCATCAGTTTGATACGGGTTAAGAAAACCATGTTACCTGTATATTACACGGGATACGATGGATACTTACAGTGCCCAGGATCATTTGATCAATGTAGTAAGCATCATAAGTAATTCTGAAATGAAATACAAAATACAAAATACAGTCAAACCTGGCCAGGATGGACACTGTCTAAGGGAGCCAAGAGATGATGACTCACTTAGTATTATTCCATAAAATACAACATTTCTGGCTAGAACATGTCCATTTGAAGGTCACAAGAACAATATTTTACAAAGCTTAGCACTGAAATGATTGGTTCGGTTACTCAGCCAGTCATTTCAGTAGTGAGCTTTCTAAAATAGTCTCTTCACCTGCAAATATACTTTTCACAAGCTAACTGTAGAATATATCTTTGACCATCTCGACCATTAAAGATTTAACACTTTCACCAACAAATCCCTGAAAAACGATATATTCTGTACGATATATAACTTATTCTGTGAATATTTTGAAACTAATTTGACTAGAAGCCGGCATCTGCATACATTCTAGATCTTAATTCTAGCTACCTAAACTTCAATTATGCTAAAATACAGAACATACAAAAGCAATGGTATCCATATAATAACAAATAATACATCAAGAGGGACATATGGAGCCCTCATCCAATATGACAGGGCCCAGGGCTTCCATGGTGTAGAGTAGATTCAGCAAGTATGCATCATTTCCCTCCTGATGGGGGAATTTGTGTATGTATCGAGGTTCCCTCTTTAGACCTGTATGGTGTATAAGGAAACATGTTTGTTGGCACAGGCAGGTGGATTCAAGTGGCAATCAGCATGATTTAGCTTGTGTTAATATGATCCAGTGATTAGATCTGGGAATCTTTCCTCTAAAAGGGAACAGATATGACTGTTGAATGGATAACTTTATCGTTTTGTTTGGAGGCTTTTTTTTAATTGTGAACACAAACTCCTCTCCTGTATTTATCCAAATAGGTGGAATGGATGAGAAATGGCATCCATTTATTGCCATATATGGTCGTCAGTCCGACATGACGATGCCATATCGGTGTGCATTTCTTGGAAAATGGGAGCGGTTCTTTTGTGAAGCCATCTCAGAATGGGTAGCGGTTTACTACTCGAGGAAGGGGTCTTGGTTCATGGTCCGCTCAATTGGCATATAGAGAACTCAGTTCGCAAGTTGTGAAAGTTGTTGACAAAAGCAAATTCCATCCTAAAATGGAAGTTTGTTCACTACACGAAAATTATATCTTTTGTATAATGCCAAATTGGCATACACGATTCATTTCACAAATTGGTAAAATTGATCTCTTTGGAGATCCACTCCCGGTCGAGAGTTCTATGTAATGGTGCCATCCATATGGTGGCCGAGTTTGTTAGGGTAGTAAAACATGGAAAACCACATCACTAAACTTCCATTATTAAGCTAAAATATAGAACATACAATAGCAATGGTATCTACATAATAAAACCTGTAGATGTTAATATGAAACCTGCATTCGAACGTAATCCTGGCTATGGTCTTTTTGTACATGATGAACATGAAAAGCCTCATAACAGTACAAACCATACCTCTCCTCTGCTCCAAGCATGGGACCAACAATGGGCACTTGATCAGAATCTGCATCAGGCAGCTGGGCATGAAGAGGCATAGGGCACCTCTTTTTCACCGCCTCCTGCTTGTCCGATTCTTTCAAAATATCCTTAAAAGTTTCTATTTCCACATCAGAATTCTTCAAAAATGTTACAAATGGTTGGAAGAAGCTGCCATCTGCATAACGGCACTGACAATGAAAACAAATAAGAACATGTAAAATTTGCAGATGAACTGTTACTTAACAAATACTCATATAATCAGAACTCATGATGAAAAGCATAGTGATACACAATCCTCTATGGGGAGGGGGGGGGGGGGGTGAAACAATGAATATTATTATACTATACAGCTGATGCTGGAAGAGGTACAAGCCCATAGTCTAGCTACCCCTATGGGGGGGGGGGGGGGAGGAGCGGAGTGGTGTGTGAAACAATAAATATTATTATACTATACAGCTGATGCTAGAAGCCATACAAAAGCCCATAGTCTAGCTTCCCTTAGTGGGGGGGGGGGGGGGGGGGAAGGGGTTGAAACAATAAATATTAGCATGAATTCCTGCTGAACATTTCTATGAGCCAATATAATTTTTAAAAGCTAACAATGGAGGAATCCAGTTTTAGTAATGCCTCACCCATCTCTATCTCAGCTCCATCCATGATTTGCCCGTGTTGAGATCAATCGATCCCTGAACAGCCTGACTATCAATTTCAAGAAAACTGTACAGGTGAGGTGTTGAAGATTTTAAAATTATGTCAGCAAGAGCACCCAGTCAAATTAGTTTCAAAATATTCAACAGCATCTTTATTAAATAGTAAAGATACACAATTAATTACAACAACGCTTAGTCCGTCATCAATTAAGCGGTGGTGACGAACTTATCTATGACATTGATGATGTCATTAATTATGACATCATCTTACACATCAAATAATTGATTATGATGCCATATGATTGATGGATAAACTGGAAAGGTCCATTACCTCTAACAATTGAGTGAAACATCACCCATATCCAAGTCGGCAGAATTTGGTCCATGAATTATATGCTGTAGTAAATATCTTCCTTTAACCATTTAATGGTCAAGCTTTGTCAGAATAACTAATAATTTCTGCTTACTGCATGCTCATTTACATGCCAAGAGGACAGTTTTTGGAAATTTACCGCTGGAATGACTGGCTCAGTTATTGAGCCAGTCATCCCAGTGGAAAAATTCCAAAAATAGTCTTATACTAGGTTGCAAATGAACATTTCTCAAGATCAAATGCTGGCTTGGTCACTGAAGGGTTAATGTACATGTAGATTAAACGAAATCTAGGATTTCTTTTTTCACGAGAGAGTTGATACTTACCTCCCTAATACTTTTGATATTGCTAAATATTGGCTTTCACTCAATAAACACTCAGATTTAAAACAGTTAGGTGCCCCTACTGGGCAGGGAGTCAGAGCGTAGTCCGGCGGATGCCAGCCCCACCTCCGCGCATGCGCAGACTAGCACTTCCTCTGACTAGATTATTGGCTGACACACATGCAACTATTAAGAGCCTGAAGACCGAGCCTCTGTGGGGTGGAGAGGCCGGGTCCGTATCTAGGGAGGTAAGTATCAACTCTCTCGTGAAAAAAGAAATCCTAGATTTCGTTTATTTCACTTCAAGAGTATACTTACCTCCCTAATACTTTTGATATTGCCAGAATTCGAAAGTGAATCTGGCGGGAGGGAGGCGAGGTCAAAAGACCAGCTCATCCCTATACGCTTTTCTGCGTTTAAGGCACTTAAACTTCTGAAACTGTAAGAAAAAACAGTCAGGATTTGACTAACCATCGGATAACACCACCGATGTATGAGAGATGACCGAATGTCATATGCGCTCCCCCCCCCTCCTTCCTGGGAGGAAGAGTCGACTGACCTCAATGTCCTATACGCTCTCTACGTACAAGTGCCATGTACTACAGGACAGAGACGAAAAAGCTCCATTTTCGTAACTCTCAACAATGAACCACACAAATACACAAACCATCACCATATTAATAACGGGTAATCGTGACAATACAATCAACAACGGACAACACATGAACAAGACTGACCTTGTTGAAAATGGCTGCTGACATCATCTTCCCATCGGTAAAGACTGATGCAGGCCCAAAAAAGTGGGTGTTTCCATAAATTAATTGTGATATATATAAGTAATGAGGAAATCACCTCAAAAAATATAAACCGATTTATTTTTTCAAAACCGACAAGGCGAGAGGATTAGAGGTGTCACGGAGATAATGGTCTGTAAAACTTGACTCACAGTGCCACTGAGCCACCGACATAATATCATCCACAGGGACCCCATTAAATAGGGCCGTGGATGTCACTACGCCGCGGACACTGTGAGCCTTGGCCACGTCAACCTGCTTCCCGGTGGCGGATTTATGGCAAAACTGAATGCATTCCACAATCCACCTGGAAATGGTGTCCTTAGAAGCCCTCCCATGGGGTTCAATATATGACAACCATAACGCTGACTGGTCGGTGCGCCATGCCGCCGTACGTTGTTTGTACCGGCGCAGCGCCCGGACGGGACACCATGCTTTAGAATTAGGATCATATCTAGTTAAAGCAGGCAAAATAATAGGTTGACCTGGATATTTCAACGACTGATTTTTAGCCAAGAAATTAATCCTAGGTAGCAGCTTAAGGCCTTCCCCTGAAACCACAAAACGGTCATCCTCGGCTGATAAGGCATGAATCTCACTCCTACGCCTAGCCGAGGCCGCAGCAATTAAAAACACAGTCTTCAGTGTTAATAGTTTCATAGAAATGGAACTAAGTGGTTCAAAAGGCTTATCACCTAGTACTTGAAGCACTAGCGATAAACTCCAAGACGGAATCACAGGTGGATTCCTTGGTCTTAGATTTCCCATGCCTTTAATTAATACATTCAATGTATTTACTTCATCACTTCCCCTCTTAGCCAAGCAAGGAATAACAGACATTAATGCTGACTTATAACCAGCAATAGAGTTAGGCTTGAGGCTATAGGCATCATAGAGGTGACAGAGGAAATCAGCTACTACTTGAATAGATGAATCCATTGGATCAATACATCTTTTTGAGCACCATTCTGCAAATCTGTTGATTTTATAATTATATGCTCTGGAGGTTGACCCCCTCCTGGCTTTGGCCATAAACATGGCTGCTTGCTCAGAAAAGCCCTCCTTAATTCTAGATTCCTTGACAACATCCACGCAGTCAATCTGAACATTGACGGATTGTTGTGAAGGGCCTTGCCCTGGAAGATAATATCGTCCATCAGAGGCAGAGGAACCGGATTGCAGACCAGAAGGTCCAGCAGATCCGTATACCATGATCGGCTTGGCCAATCCGGGGCGATCAGAAGCACTTGGCATTCCGCTTGTCTGATTTTCTGAAGAATTTTTGGAATCAGGATTGCTGGAGGGAATGCGTATGCATACATTCTCCCCCAGCTGATAGCTAACGCATCTGTTGCGAAAGCGCTTGGATCCGGAATCGGAGAGACGTACGTCGTCATCTTCGCATTCTTCTTCGTTGCGAACAAATCGATGTTGGGTTTCCCCCAATGGTCGAACAGACGATCCGCCACACATTGATTTAGTTGCCATTCCGTGGGTAAAACACTCATCCTTCGGCTCAATGAGTCTGCTAGCAGGTTTAACCTTCCCGGAATATGAACTGCTTTCAAGGTAATCTGGTGATCCAGACACCAACAAAGCAGTTTCCATGTCATCATACAGAGACTGGGCGACTTCGTTCCGCCCTGGCGGTTTATGTAAGTCACAACTGTTGAGTTGTCTGAACGAATAAGAACAATCTTGCCCTGAACTTTCTGTAAGAAATGTTCCAGGCCCAGGACTACTGCTCTTAGCTCCAGTAGATTTATATGTTCCTGTGACTGTTCCAGATTCCAAAGCCCTGATATCGTGGATTCTTCCAGGCAAGCTCCCCAGCCCTCCATCGATGCATCTGTATACACAGTCACCTGAGGGTGGGGAGGGGTTAGCAAAACCCCCGGCAAGAGATTCTCTGTATTCAACCACCATTGCAGGTGGTGAATCAGAGGCGCCAACACTGACACATTCGAGTCCAGCGAACCTGTACTCTGGGTCCATTGTGTCATGAGAAACAACTGGATCGGCCGCCTGCGTAAGGCGGCCTGAGGAATGACTGGTTCCAACGAAACCATCAACCCCAGCATTCTCAAGTAAACCCGTGCCAGGACATGACGACTGTCGCACACTGACTGAATCAACGAGATGAGTATTTGAACTCTCTCCTGAGTAGGATAAACATATCCTGTCTCTAGATCGAAGAACATCCCCAGGTAAACAAACTTCTGGGATGGAGTCAGCTCTGATTTTGGGAAATTGATCATCCAGCCCAAGTCTGTGAGAATTTTCAAAACAATCTCCAGATTGGCGGACAAACTTTCCCGGGTGTGCGCTTTCAACAGCCAGTCGTCTATGTACGTGTGGACTGCTATGCTTCTCCTGCGGAGGTATGCTGTGATCGCAAGAACCACACGGGTGAAAACCCGAGGAGCCGTGGAAATTCCGAAGGGCAACACCCTGAATTCCCACTGTCTGCCCTGGAATGCAAATCTCAGGAAGCGACAGAAACTCCCGTGGATGGGGATGTGGAAATAAGCGTCCTTCAAATCTATCGACGCCGTCCACATCCCCCTCTCCAACCCCGCCAACACCGAGCGCACCGTTTCCATCTTGAAACTGGGCGTCTCGATGAACTTGTTCAATGGCTTGAGGTTGAGAATCGGTCTCCACCCACCGGTGCGTTTTGTTACTAAGAACAGGGTTGAATAGAAGCCCGGACACCTTTGTGCCGGCTGAATAGCTCCCTTTTGTATGAGGGCATTTATCTCCTCCTCGATACACAACCTTTGCTCTGGATCTCTCGGAATGGGAGTCCAGATTGGCACCAGAGACAGTCGCGACGGCGGGCCTGTCACCCACTCTGGATGATACCCGACGGAAAGCCATCGCAAGACTAAACGGTCCTGAGTTAACCGTTCCCACTCTTGCATGTGGCCGGCTAGCCGGCCTCCCACCGGCCCACCTAGGGACCGCGGTGGACACGAGGCATGCAAGAGCGGCACTGTCTCCGCCGCCATACACACCAGAGTGGTTCTTACCGCGGTAAGCGTCCTGTCAGGACCGATAACCACGCCCAGATCCTCGCGCGACCCGCCCCGCCCCGCGCGCACCTCGGTGCGCGGGCGGCTGCCTGGCTGACGGCGGCTGAGGAACCTGCGCCCCCCTCGCTGCTGGCCGAATCGCACGCGGCCGAGGCCGACGCTGCGACGGTGGCTGGCCACTGACCTGGCCAGCACCACCTCGAGCCTGCAGGGGACGATACGCCGGGGCCGCGGCGCGAGCGTTAGCACGACGCAGCACATCAAACTGCTCGCGCAGCGCCCTCTGGTTATTCACCAGGGTGACCGTCTCCTGGAGGTGGCGACATCCCTCACCTCCAAAAAGACCAGGGCCCGTCATAGGCGTACGCAGTAGCCTATTGTACAGGTCCTGAGACGGGCACAGATTGTCCAGGGCAAACGTGCGTCTTGCCCTGACACTCCTGGTCACCGCCCGAGTCACACAGTCCAGCGCCAGGTTAATACCATCCTGGATGGTTCGCTGGACAGTGACCGGACTTGGCTGGCGCGATGCGGATGCCGTTACTACCCCCTGTAACAGCTGGGAGACGTGGGACAGAGCGGCAATCGAAGCCCTCCCACTCTCCTCCGCATCACGCAACGCGGTATTCGCCGAACGCAACGCGTTCGCGCACAAGACACCCGTGTCAGAATGGGTGCCTGGCCGCGCATCCCCACCCAAAGCTGCGCGGTCATCCACGCCGGGCTTGGGTACCACACCGTACTGCTGGTAATCCAGGGGCACGATGCGACAACGCCTGGCCACCTCGCGAGGGGCCTTCGCGAGACGTCCACTCGACTTAATGGACGACTCCGCCGCCTTGAACATGTCAACGACATGCTCCGCCAGCGGCAGAGAAGGCATAGCGTTAGCAGTCGGTTTCCCAGCTAACCACGGCGTGTGAACACGCTGGCTAGCCGACTGCTCCACGGGCAGATCAGGCCTAACGCTCACCAACCACTGGCAAGCGTCATACCAATCCTCCTCCGTGGCTAACTGCGAGCGCTCTACAAGACGGGGTCCTTCGTCTTCCTCCTGAGCGCAAGCAGTAGAGCTTGACGGCGGGTATGCTGATACACCTGGCAAGCCAGGGAAAACACGCGGGCCTGACAGCACCGGCATGAGAATATCACTGGTTTGACCAGGAGCAGGCACCGTGGCAGAGCGCGGGGTATATATAGGCTCACCACGGGCCCGGCCAGCACCAGCAACACCCTCGGCAAGCCGAGGTATGCGGTACCGCTGGCCATCAGCAGCGCCCTGGGCCACCACCTGAGCCGCGGACTTTACTCCAGGGTGAGTAAAACCGTGGAACAAGGCGCCTGTATTCCCCGCGAGGGGTGCACAAACGTCTTCATCCATGTCCACGTCATCAGACGGCGACCCTAGCAGGTAATCCTCATTACCCTGGTCAGAAAGATTAGACCCCGGGTTAGCAAAGAGAGCTAACCCGGGCTGACCAGGAACGGTGCCATAGGAGGTACTGGCCACCGCGGCGTGCGGATACCCCTGGACTGATAAGCAGCCAGCGGGTTCCAGCGACAACCGTCCACGGTCCCCTATCGGCGCGGCAATAAGCCTGCTGCCAGGGCCGTGGAACGCCCCCTCTAATGGGGCCACCTCTGAATCGTCGGACAACGGAAGCGGACTAAGGAAAATCGATCCAGAGGCGGGGATTACCTGCTCCGAAGCCGACGATGAGGACAGTAAAGGATTTGGTCCAGGAAGCATGCCACGAAGCAACCCTGGAACCAAATCCTTTATTGTCCTCTTCATCTCTCCCAACATCTCGGTCCGGAAGGCCTCCATATCCACCGCGGACGAGACCTTCCCCTTACCCTTCCTACTTACAACCTCTCGTTTCCGCTTCTTCTTCTTCTCCTCCTCTACCACCTTGTCCGTCGCCTGTAAACAGCACAAGAATTCGGACATTAACTCGCCCCCCCAGTGCTTACATATGTCACAATTAACCAATGGACCACAAGGGCTACATTGACAGCACAGATGCGGCCAGAACTTATCCGGCAGAAAACGACCACAGGACGCGCAACCCGGTCCCTGAAACAGGGCAAAGGACAAGGAGTATGAGCAACTAGTTAAGCTTAGAAACTCAATCCAACTCAAAGAGAAGGAAAACGATCATAAAGATCAATATACATCAGAAACCAGCATAGCGCTTGAATTGCTGATAAACACATAGCCAGGCTGATTATGACGTCATTAATCCCGTGACAGGAAAAATTCGATCCCAACAAAACATCCAAGTGCAAGGACGAATTGTATGCTGAATGGATAAGTTGACTACACAACCATCAGATACATATAGATAACTCTTTTCTGGCAAAAATGTTAATTATCTCCCTTTGTTTGTTTACAATAATTAACATCACCACATTATCAATAACTAGATACCTGACACTTTGTATAGACAAACCATCCAACGTGACGAACCGGAGAACTCCACCATCTGCACGCCTCTTAACTCTCTCCACCTCATGGGGAAGGAATTGGATCAAGAGGGCAAAGTGAGAAGACCTTTATACTAGGCCTCCAACTCACTGGACATATTTTTCATTTGGTTAGATAACCTAACAGTGTTAGTAGGAAATGGAACCATGGTGGAGAGAAAACTAACTCTCAGCAACTGTGATTGTCACCACCCAGCGTCATACAGACCTGTGGACATAAACAGAAAGAGAAATTAGTCCTAGGAAGCACCGAGTTGACCTAAACCAACTAACTAAGGCGCTTATCACGGTAAACGCGAGTCCCGGAAACACAATACACCGGGAAGAAAACTCGCTAATTTTACTAGAAGTCACCTGATTTAAAGGTCCTAAGTCCTTCTTTGGCGAATTGAAACCTCCCGCCATCCAAAAAAGTGACTATCACACCAACCAACACCACTTAAACTAGTTTAAGATAAAGAAAAGCTTCAGCACAAAAAGACATGTGTGAACTCTCTGCCAATAATCTAGCAAAGAGGAAGTGCTAGTCTGCGCATGCGCGGAGGTGGGGCTGGCATCCGCCGGACTACGCTCTGACTCCCTGCCCAGTAGGGGCACCTAACTGTTTTAAATCTGAGTGTTTATTGAGTGAAAGCCAATATTTAGCAATATCAAAAGTATTAGGGAGGTAAGTATACTCTTGAAGTGAAAGAATGATTGCTTCAGATGCAGGATTATAAAGGTGATACTTACCTTAATGACGCCCATGTACACTGGCCATCCTTGATGGTCTTTCATTAGATTCTGGATCTATTCAACAGAGTTAAGGTAATTACAGATGTCTTATGACTTAATCAGATACATGTAATCATATTGTGTACTTAACTAAAGTAGGGTTCCTTTTAAAGAAATATGTGTGCCTTGCCGGTCACTATAGAAGTGGTCAAAGTGGGTTACAGTGGTCTAGTAATATGTTATCTAAAACGCATGATGCAGTCCATTAAAATTAGTTTAACCAACCATATTCTGACTGCTAAGCTTCACAATATTCAAACTGGAAATAAATCTGATAAGTATTACATTTGAAAACATACACCTTCTATATTGGCCAAGAGGCCCCTGGGCCTGTGTCGCCCACCTGAAGCACTGGCATATTAAGTAGAAAGGCCATAGATCCGACATGTAGAGACGTATACCTTTTTGAATGTTGGCGGTTGGTTTAAGAGTATTTTTGTTTACTAGTTACATGTATTAAACATAGTTAGCAGACACACAGATAACTCATCCTGCCAGCCAGTAAAGCATTCAGAGTTACATCCCTTGTAAGACAAGGGGTTCATGCACTAACCATCACAGAATGATGCAGGGTACCAGGTTCAGTTTTAAAGCAACATTCCAATGGAATGATGCTTATGCATAATGCTCTACACAATATTGCCTTATTTTGAAGTTGAATGTCTGCTCGATCAGACCACTACTATGCAAGAAGCACATGACCAGTTAACATCCAATCAATGCGTTATTATAAAATTCCAGAGGCTGAGGTAATGCAATGCAATTAGCTCTGGCATAGCAGGCACAAGTTTCATTCTTTGTCTAAGTTTCATATGCAGCAGTCGAAGTATCTTAATGCTCTAAATTGTTAAAAAAATATTTGTAACTTGGTACCGATGTTAGTAAATGTTTGCTAACAGAAGTTATAAGACATTGGAAGGAATATTCTGTCATTTTAGAATTAATTTTGAGTAGAACTAATTTATGCATCCGTACATTGACAGTTTAAGTGAAAATCGAGAGAACGGGAATAAAGAGAGCAAAAAAAAGCGGAACAGGCTTAATTGAGGATTAATCACGTCAATACTAAGTGTATTACGCAGGTGAAGGTGAAGAAATGAGCGGAAGACAGTCAAGAATCACCACTAGGCAGAGTCGATCGCCTGTGAGGCAACGAGTGCAGTCTGTGCAGAGGCGATCTGTCAGATTTGACAGTCCATCATGTGATGATAGCTTGTCACGTGAAGCTACATCCTGCGGCCGAGGGAGAGGAAGAGCCCGTAACACTACCAGGGTGAATG
This sequence comes from Chaetoderma sp. LZ-2023a, assembly GCA_034401795.1. Taxonomy (NCBI): domain Eukaryota; kingdom Metazoa; phylum Mollusca; class Caudofoveata; order Chaetodermatida; family Chaetodermatidae; genus Chaetoderma; species Chaetoderma sp. LZ-2023a. Next base: position 58,807,360 of record CM067372.1, read on the forward strand.
TGGCGGCTGGCGCACCAGTGCGGAGCAGTACAGCTCCCGAGAATTGTAGAATGGCGGAAATTCGTCAGAAGTTGAAAGAGCGGGGGATTACCTGTCCTGTGAGTTTCAAAAAGACTCGAACTCGAACTTGAACGTAAATGAGTCACGATCTGTCGGTAGCGCAGTATCCCATGGCGCGGAGGATACCGAACGCAGCCAATCGGGAGACGGGGATGCCCATGACATCAGAGGGGAATTCCTAGTAGAACGGGGAAGCCACACGATTCAGAGCATGGATGAAAATAGATGTTTGGATGCTTGGCGTACAACTGGCAGACCGGGCGAATGCAGACGCAACGATAACAGTGCAAACGGCTCAGAGCTGCGATAGCTGAGAGAGCAAGTCGATATGTGCAGGAAAAAACTATCCGAATTGGAGGATTTTCGCGTCGAACACGCTAGTTCTCGCACCGACGTGAGTGCAAGTGAAAGATCACCACTTACGGGTACTATTCGAAATCGGATTACCGGTGGAGAACTTTCAAATGTATGTACAGATTTGCCATTAGTAAATAACAATACATCTAATCTTGACTCAACTTTTTCAGGGTTAAACAAAGTTAGCAGACGCACAGATAACTCATCCTGCCAGCCAGTAAAGCATTCAGAGTCACCTCCCTTGTAAGACAAGGGGTTCATGCACTAACCATCACAGAATGATGCAGGGTACCAGGTTCAGTTTTAAAGCAACATTCCAATGGACTGATGCTTATGCATAATCCTCTACACAATATTGCCTTATTAGGAAGTTTAATGTCTGCTCGATCAGACCACTACTATGCAAGAAGCACATGACCAGTTAACATCCAATCAATGCGTTATTATAAAATTCCAGAGGCTGACGTAATGCAATGCAATTAGCGCTGGCATAGCAGGCACAAGTTTCATTCTTTGTCTCAGTTTCATATGCAGCAGTCGAAGTATCTTAATGCTCTAAATTGTTCAAAAAATATTTGTAACTTGGCCACCACCGCCCCCAACCTGAAATAGAATGTGAAAAGCAAGTATTGTGACACAATAAGTACGGACGTCAGACACAATGTTGCCTACGCCTATGCATTCAGCACTAGCCGTGTTGAGTCAATGAGCGATTCCAGTCACGCGCAATCAGGATAACTGGGTGTTAGCTCAATCATTCTCGGTAGCTAAGGGGACACAACCAAGCGTGACAAGCTTATCTTGTCTACACCAATGCATTCAGCACTAGACGTGTTGAGCCGACAAGCATATTATCTCATGCACAAGCTGGATAACGAGTGTTAACCCAATCATCCTCTCTAGCTGAGGGGATACGATCAAGCACGGCAAGCTTATCTTGTCTACACCAATGCATTCAGCACTAGACGTGTTGAGCTGCTATCCTCCAAAAGTATAAATAAGATACATTAGATATCAATATATAACAATGGTATTATATAACTGAATTACTGTTCACAGACAAAGATACTGCTGCTCGGAAGCATTCACTGTCATGATTGGGGGTCTCTAACAATCTCCTTCAGGATTAATGCCCAGGCATTGCTTCAGGAGGCAAAGGCTATCAGACAACCGTAATCGTGACAGTGGATGCTTTAAAGCTGTAGGTTGCTAATGTAACCCAAAACATAAGAGCAGATGTTGCCTCTTATGTAAATTTGCCAAATGATAATTTGTCAAAATCAGGTTTTTGAAAACTAGCATTATGAGTTCAGTTGTGTGTGTGTTAAGTTTTTTAAACGAATTTGTGGGCAATTTTGGAAGTATGGCCACCAAACACGATACATTTTGATTGGTCCATGACAGCCATGTTTTTTTATGTATAAACTTCCCTTGAACACATTTTAATGGCCCTTAGTCCACAATCATATCTCACAAATGTTGGCCTTATCTGTTCAGCGGTTCTGGAGAGGTTGTTTTCGCGAAAACTACATCATCTAAGATGGCCGCCAAAACATTTGGCTAATCACGTTCCCATGAACAAACTTGGTCCAGCTCTTGCCCTAGATATTTCATGAGTTTTAAATCAATCTCCCAAGTGGTTTAGTAGAAGATTTTCAAATATGTTTCTAAAAATCGGCCAAAATCCAAGATGACAGCCGGCCAAAATTGGCCGATCGGCTTCCTTTGAACAAACTTGGATCTCTTTGTTCTAAGGATGCTTCTCCTGTCAAACATAATTTTAATCGGGCTAGTGGTTCTTGAGAAGACATTTTAAATTTCCCATTGGTTTAATATGGGAGTTTTTGGCAGGAAAAAGATCCAAGATGGTCAACAAACCGGTTTTCCGACAGTTTGAAGTGGAAATTTGAAATCAGCATACCCAAAAACCTGTATAAAACCAATTTCGGTTTCAAAATCCATCAAATAAAAGAATCCAATATAGCCACCAAGCCCTACATTTTGCAAACTCGGTTCAACTCTGATCTTTCTTGCGTTTTGAATAGACCCTTCAAGCTGTTTCGGAGCAAATTTTTAAAGACCTTTCTTAAAATTGGCCAAAATCCAAGATGGCCACCGACCAAATTGGCCGATCGGCTTCATGACAAACTTGGATCTCTATGCCCTAAGGATGCATCCTGCCAAATGAAATTGAATTCAGTTCAGTGGTTCTCAAGAAGACATTTTAAATTTCCTATTGCTTTAGTATGGCAGGTTTTGGTGGGAAAAAGATCCAAGATGGCCATCAAACAGTTTATCTGACAGTTTCGATTGTGACAAATTTAAAATCAGCATACACAAAAACCTATATAAAACCAATTTCAGCTTCAAAATCCATCAAGTAAAAAAATTATGGCCACAAAACATGCTACATTTTGATTGGTCAATGATAGCTTTGTTTTTTATGTACCAACTTCATTTAAACAAACTTTAATGTCTCTTAGCCAAAACCATGTTACCCAAATTTTGTCCCAATCCATTCAGCGGTTCTGGAGAAGTTGTTTTCGACAAAACAATGTCATCCGAAGATGGCCGCCGAAACATTCGACCAATCAAGTTTGCTTGAACAAACGTGGTTCAGCTTTTGTCATAGATGATGGTTTATGAGTCTGGGATCGATCCCACCAGTGGTTTTAGAGATCTTTAAAGACATTTCTAAAAATCGGCCAAAATCCAAGATGGTCGCTGGCCAAATTGGCAGATCGGCTGCCTTTGAACAAATTTGGATCTCTATTCCCTAAGGATTTTTCCTACCAAATATAATAGAAATTGGCCCATTGGTTCTCGAGAAGTATACATTTTAATTTTCCAATTGCTTTAGTATGGGAGTTTTGGTGGGAAAACGATTCAAGATGGTCGGCAAACCATTTATCCGACAGTTTCTAAAGTTGTATATTTGAAATGAGCATATCCAAAAACCTATATAAAACCAAGTTTGGCTTGAAAATCCATCAAATGAAAAAATCCAAGATGCACCCCCCCCCCCCCCAAACACGCAACATTTTGATTGGTCCACAGCGGCCATGTTTCTTAACATTTCAACTTCCCTTGATCAAACTTTAATTGACCGTAGTCCGTAATTATATCTCACATATTTTTGCCTAATCCATTCAGCGGTTCTGAAGAAGACATTTTTGTGAAAATCAGGTCATCCAAGATAGGTGCAGAAGCATTTGGCCAAGCCCTCTTGAACAAACTTGGTTCAGCTGTTACCCGAGATGATGTTCCATGAGTTTTGATTAATCATATCATCGACGGCCAAATTGGCCGTTCCCTTTGTTTTAGCAAACTTGGATCTCTATGCCCTAAGGATACTTCCTTCTAAACATAATTGAAATCGGCCCAGTGGTTCTTGAGTTGTTTAAAGAAAAAGTTGATGGACAGACAGACAGACGGATGGTTGTCACAGCATAAGCTTACTTGGCCATTCTGGCAAGGTGAGCTAATAAGAGATAAATGCATTCACTAGAGGGCGTTATCAGATATCAGGGTAGCAATCTAAGAACATGTAGTGTGAAATTGTCTGCATACCTTGCCTCGCTTGACGCCTTTCAATGCCACATTAAACAGGTCATCAAGTATATCGCCTGGTCGGATCTTGTTCTGTGACACATTTGAGAGAAAGAATAGGTTTATTTATTCAGCAAAATGAAACTGAAATCTATTAAAGGAAATCACAAGAGAATTATTCAATAAAAACGCTAAAAATAAATGATATCAGATTTTATGAATTAAATCAAAGTTGACAAATTTTCAGAAACCCTATCACTGTTAAAATTTCTATTAAAGTCATGGATTTTGACACACCAAGACATTCACAGTATGGCAGAATCGCGTAAATCATCAACCATGTGGATTCTGATTTACGCTACACATGTTTTCAGAATAGACGAGACTGGCATCTAACATACAGCTATAAAGTTGGACATAGGCTCAGATTCAAACTAGTTTATTACACACACGTATTAATCGTGCATCGTATTAATATAATGGTGCATGAATGAGCTGTTGTGAGTTATCAATAATCCACAACAAAATATTATTCACACGATGATGTCATTCTACAGCAATCATTCATGCGATGATGTCACTCCCATATTCCGTAATGAAATTTACAATTTCAGAATTCGAAAATATGAAAATAATACATTTTATTTTAACTAAATTATACAAAGCATCATTTGGGACGCTTTAATTGTGTGTGTGTGTGAAGCATCAACCCACTTAATAAACCACACATACAGAATATAATGTCAAAAAATTCTATATTCATGATATATTTTTCAAATAATTTGACTGGTTGGCTGTAAGATTGCAGTACTAGTCATTAATTGTCACGGCAATCTTACAGCCAACCAGTCAAATTATTTGAAAATATATCATGAATATCAGGGGTAGATGAGTCTTCCTTTAGATTTTGAAGGTAGTTACCATGAGATGTGTGAGAGTATTCTGCATGCATGTTACACATACAGGCATAATGTATGAACTTATTACTTACATCTTCCTCCGCCACACTGCCTGAGTCCACAGCTAATACAACAGATCTGCCATCTATGTATCTGTGAATAAATACAGGCCACGTCTACTACATGATGTAAACTCACACATCTAATACGTATGAATTACATGATGTAAACCCACACACTATGAATTAAATGATAATCTGTAGCGAGTGTTGACTGAAAGCTGATGTAGCAACACTGTTCATTCAAATTAGCATAGGGAGTAATCAAACTGCCTAATAATTATTTTTACAATAATTTGACTGAATGTTGTCATTGATAGCAACAGCTTTCACTCTATTTATAGTCAAAGTATATAAAAGCTTTCTATTTGATCTATGACTATTTGCATGTGCGTGTGGTTTTGTTTTGTTTGAGAAATCCTGACCTGTGCAGACAATAGACTAAACGAATATGGCGCCCAATAGTTACAATGATTATGGAGTCAGGGCATTGCATGCTGGGTGGCATTGCATGCTGGGTAGCATTGCATGATGAGTAAATTGAATGAAAATCAACAGGCATCTAATATCTTGTGCAAAAGTGTCTATAATTAATTGGACACAAGAACAAAGTCATATTACAAATAGGAAGGCATGTTCACATAATGAAAACAGAGAGCAGTTACTTACACACACACGAATGCATGCACGCACACACACACACGCACGCACGCACGCACGCACGCACGCACGCACGCACGCACGCACACACTTACTGGAAATGAATGCCCAGATCTTTACAAGGTACAAACTCAAACAGTCTGTATATCTGTAGATACAAATAGGTGAGATCAGTCATGATACCTATATCATGGACATACAAGGTCAACATATGAGAAAATGAATCACTAGATTTCAATAGCCTATTTTGTTAAAACACCTGATAGACAATAATATTGGTTATACATGTGCTTTATGGGGTGTACATGCTTGTATGACCGGCACACATTCTCGTGAGGGAGATGCATTGTTTGTGCGGATCAGACAAGCCTCTACTACCTCCTACAAAACATAAGGAATTTATTACCAGACAGAGGGACAGATTAACACTAGACAGCAAAACAGTGAATTAATTAGCCATATAATAGTGTACATTTCATCATGATGCGAGAATCTTGATCTGCAAAGACTATGTCATCTTTCAGCATGACGAGCATGTCAAATACTGCAATCAATATACTGAGGTGAAATGGATTACTCTTAGCATTGATTGTAGTAGGCCTATAGCTGTTTGTTTAATTGAAATAATTACATTTATATACACCTGTGCAAAAGTTAAGCACCAGCAAAAACAATAAAACGTAGAAAGATGATGGTACAACTAGGCTGCCATACTTTTTGTCCCCGCGTTAGCTGACATAATTCCAAGTACGAAATGCACATGCATGCATGACTTCACGCCGCTTGATGTCCGTGCGTGGCGGGAAACAGCACACGTGTTCAGTTATGTAAAAGTCCAGTTTGAGGTGTAGAACATTACATACAGATTTAGGCGACAAGATTAGGAATTTTGTGTTCATGACCGTGGTTTATTTGTACAGAGAGAATTAGCTCTTGATTGTGAACCGCTATGGCAAGACGAAGGTTAAGTGATCGTGTGAAATGGCAAATCATAGGCATGCATACCACTGGTATGTCATGCAGAGAGATTGGCAGACAGATGAACATTAACCATACTGTAATCAGTCGTTTGATTGCAAAACATGGGCAAACTAACGAGGTGAAGGACAGGCCTAGATCTGGAAGACCGAAGAAGACTACTGCCCGTGATGATCGAGCCCTAGTACGCCTTGTTAGGAGATCTCCATTCACCAACAGCAGAGTGCTCAGCCAGCAATGGGAAACGCGCAATAGAGTGTCAATGTCTACCGTCAAAAGGAGACTGTATGCTGCTGGCATGAAAGCTAGGAGACATGTCAGACGTCCTCTCCTCACTGCACACCACAAAGAGGAGCGTCTGAGGTGGTGCAACGAAAGAAGACACTGGAACATGAGATCCTGGAGACGGGTACACTGGTCCGATGAAAGTCGGTTCCTGCTTCATGCCACAGATGGTCGAACTCGTGTATGGAGGTCCAGACGCACGGCGTACGACCAACGTAACATCATGGAAGAAGTTCCATTTGGTGGAGGTTCCGTTATGATATGGGGGTGCATCTCATTTGATTGTAAGCTGGATCTGTTGACTGTACCTGGAACACTAAATGGACAAATATATCAAGATTCCATACTGGATAGAGTTGTGGTCCCTCATTTTGTAAATCATGCACCTGGACCACATCGTGCTAGAGCTGTGCATGAATACCTCCGCCAGAATGCCATCGAAACCCTACCATGGCCAGCAAGGAGCCCTGACATGAACCCTATTGAGCATATCTGGAACATTCTGGGAAACATGGTGAGAAGGAGGGATCCTCCTGTGCAGAACATACTGGAATTAACAGACGCACTCCATCTTGAATGGCAACGAATACCACAATGGCGTATCAGTCGGTTGGTGACCAGCATGAGACGTCGTGTCCAGGCCGTCATCCAGGCACAAGGTGGATATACCCGGTATTAATAATGACAGTCTCAAACTCGTGCACAGATGTTAAACTTCGTTTTCAGACACCATTAATGACAATCTAGCCACGTGTGTCAACTGTAGGGCAATAGTTGTCAGTTGTGTCAACGTAACCATATTCAGGCCTCGTTTTCAAGTTCAAACAAAAACATACAGTGTTTCCCCACCATCATAATCAGCATTCCTCTAGTTGCATTATTACCTCTTGCACTAAGATGGATGGGTACATAAATGTTTATGCTATTGCTTTCTTCATAGCACATGAATATACCCTCGCATGTGCGTAAAAATAGGGTGGTGCTTAACTTTTGCACAGGTGTATATATTGACTACTGGCACCGCTTTACTGAACCTTTTAGACACAATTAATAATCTAAGCGGACACTACTTAGATGTCATTTTACTGAACAGTAACAATAAATACCATTGCATAGCTCCCACGCTCTCCCCTCCCATCCCTATTCAGAATAATCTAAATTTTCCATGGAACCATACAGATATTTACTAAATAATTATGAAAATTGATATTGGCAGCGGTTACTGACCAGTGTCATAGAAGATTGAATGTGCGTGAAGTACTACTTACTGGAAGCTTCCATGATTCATCCAGAAAGCTGGCATTCTGAAATATAGAACAGAAGCTATGTGCCAAATATGAATCAGTCTCACATTTCAATAAAACATAACACCCATCTACAGTATATGTATTACCCTTCACCTTTAAGTTGTGCGGTTGTACCTACATAACTTCATTTTTTATTTACCATTTGGAGCGCTATAATTTAAGAACCCATGAATAATTAAACCTACAGGCTCGCATAAAATAATTCAGATACACACAGAATTAAAGAATATATATATATATATATATTATCGAGCCAGTCATTGTAGTGATAAATTTTCAAAAGTGGTCTCTGTCTATAAATAGACATTTAGGATATTATATATTTAGAGAATAAGAAAGCATTTTACTTTAACCATTTAAGTCATATCAGCAAAAAAACAGACTTCTACAGGGGTCTTAAGAAATGTCCATTTGCAGAGTAAGAGAAGACTATTTTTGAAATTTTACCACTGGAATGACTAGCTCGATAACTGAGCCAGTCGTCGATAACCCAGCCAGTCATTCCAGTGGTAAATTTTCAAAAATAGTCTTCTCTTTGTCTGCAAATTTACATTTTCTTTGAGAAAATCGAAATTATCTTGAACCAATTGAAGACTTAGTGGGTTAATGCATAACTAGCTCACTCATGTTTGTGTAGTCTCGCACAGTGCTTAAAAATAGAGAGTGAAATCTCTCCATATAGAACACTCTATAAACCAAAGATCTCTCTAAGCTGAGCATATATTGTATTCTGGATTCAGTTTTTACCAACGTTGATCTTCTCCAAATTTGGAGCGATGTAAGTGTATGGAGTCCAGAGCAGATATGCCAATTTTGGGGCCTAAAACGCAACAACAGCTTTTAGCAACAGTTTTCAAAATATACATTTTACACAGTCCTCAATAATTCTGTTTCTACTGGTGTAATCTTCTCCAAACTTGGGTGGAAGCTTGCCTATGTGGTCCCGAACATGTGTGCCAATTTGCAGCCAAAGACTAAAATGCAACAGCTTCAGCAACATTGTTTTCAAAATATTCATTTTTGAAGCACTTTTCAACAACTATTAATAGAATGATCTTTTCCGAATTTGGGTTTGTGTGTCTGTGGACGTATGCCAATTTTATGGTAAAAAAATAAAACGCAACAGCAACATGTTTCCAAAATATACTCTTTTGACCTAGCAGTTCCCTGACTAAGAATATATCAACGACGCAGGTATTGGACAAATTTGTCCTTGTTACATGGTAATTTAACTTCTGTTAACTGGAAACATTTCCATGCTATGCAAATTTATCAGTCAGATGGAGATTTAGTGTGGAGATGTAGGTATGGTTCGAAAATCGAACCAGTCATTCAAGGAAAATTTTCAAAAATAGTTTTGTCCTGGTCTGCAAAACTCTTGATTTTCTTGATCAATCCTGATCAGTAAAGAGTTAGGTAAATCTGATAGTCACTTACCTTGAGATTCAAATTAAAATTTATTTCAGTCAATTGAAACAGCAAAGACAGCAAAATTTCTGGAAAAAAATTTAATCAATTTAATTCATTAGTTTATTCCTTAACTAGACATTACAGCTGCACAAATATGCATAAGCTATGCCCTATCATAGAACAGGCAACACGAAAATTAGAACGATGCATTTTACAAATATGCCCTACTCTACTTTTTGTGAGAGGCCCCCTGGTAGTGTTATATTCCTTGCGAGTTTTAATTTTGAAATCAGCTACGTTTCAATGTTTTATATAATATTACGTACATGATGTAATGATGATATCATAGAAAGAACTTACAACCATTGAATTCCAGACTTTCTGAAAAATCTGTCTTCATCAATCATATTATGGGCACAATTAATGGAGGGATTCAATCTGTCACTCAAGAATCTGACATCATAATCAAAATATGTCACCTGTTAGTGAATGTAACAATCAAATGGCGTAGGTCTATCAAGAAAATGGCAACGGTCTGACGGATACTATCGCAATTGCATACCTTTGGCAGATTTACAATTTAATAAACATTCGCTTGAATACTTTGAAACTAATTTGCTGACACAGGCATCAGTAACTCCCAGTCCAATTAGTTTCAAAATATTCAACAGCTTACCCGTATAGCTACTTCGAAATTATGATTCTAGGAATTCCAGGATAAAGAATTAAAACTGATTCAAGAGTGTGTAAAAGCAAGCGGAGCTTATCTAGACATATATCATGATCAAAATTAAATTGAAACAATAAATTAAATGAATGTAAATCAATTTAAATATTTGCTCACTCCCCATGGCAAAGTTAACAACTCACCACACAGAATCTCATTGCCAATTATTGACTGACCAGAATCATACCATTCCTGATTCAGAAAAAACAATATTAATCATAGAATTACATTGGCTGAAATCAAATGATATATTTGAAGACATAGGGAAATGAAAACAATTCTAACTAGAAGCCTGCATGCATGTTGAGCTATTAGGTCATTTTTGAAAAACTTAACATTTTCATTCTTGCCACATGCCAGATACTTGACACTAAACTGTAACATTCTTCTGGTTCTTGCCAAACACTTGTTACATACCAGACATTTGTCACATGCCAGCCACTTTTCACATGCCACACACACATTACACACCATTTGTCACATGCCAGACACTTATCGCACACCAGACACTTGTAACATGCCAGACACTTGTCACACACCTGTCACATGCCAGACACCTGTCACATGCCAGACACCTGTCACATGCCAGACACCTGTCACATGCCAGACACCTGTCACATGCCAGACACCTGTCACATGCCAGACACTTGTGAGATGCCAGACACTTGTCACCTGCCAGACACTTGTCACATGTCAGACACTTATCGCACCCCAGACACGTGTTACACGCCAGACACGTGTTACATGCCAGACACCTGTCACACGCCAGACACTTGTCACATGCCAGACACTTGCCACATGCCAGACACCTGTCACATGTCAGACACTTGTCACATGCCAGACACTAATCGCATGCCCGACACTGGGAACATGCCCGACACTTATCGTACACCCGCCACTGGGCACATGCCAGCCACTTATCGCATGCCCGACACTGGGCACATGCCAGACTTATCGTATGCCCGCAACTGGGAACATGCCAGACACTTATCGCATGCCCGGCACTGAAAACATGCCAGACATGTATCGCATGCCCGACACTGGGCACATGCCAGACACTTATTGCATGCCTGACACTGGGAACATGCCAGCCACTTATTGCATGCCCGTCACTGGGAACATGCCAGCCACTTATCGCATGCCCGTCACTGGGCACATGCCAGACACTTATCGCATGCCTGACACTGGGCACATGTCAGACACTTATCGCATGCCTGACACTGGACACATGCCAGACACTGGGCACAATTTTCATCACTATGTTGAGCCATCATCCGCTTTGCCTCGGGATCAACAATGGAGGAATCCAGTTTTAGATACATGTGTGCCTCACCAATCTTTAGCTTAGTTCCACGTACCCTTCGCCCATGTTAGGATCAATCGATCACTGAACTCCCTGACTATCAATTTTCATAAAACTATACAGGTAATCACCCAGTATAAACGAAATCTAGGATTTCTTTTTTCACGAGAGAGTTGATACTTACCTCCCTAATACTTTTGATATTGCTAAATATTGGCTTTCACTCAATAAACACTCAGATTTAAAACAGTTAGGTGCCCCTACTGGGCAGGGAGTCAGAGCATAGTCTGGCGGATGCCAGCCCCACCACCGCGCATGCGCAGACTAGCACTTCCTCTGACTAGATTATTGGCTGACACACATGCAACTATTAAGAGCCTGAAGACCGAGCCTCTGTGGGGTGGAGAGGCCGGGTCCGTATCTAGGGAGGTAAGTATCAACTCTCTCGTGAAAAAAGAAATCCTAGATTTCGTTTATTTCACTTCAAGAGTATACTTACCTCCCTAATACTTTTGATATTGCCAGAATTCGAAAGTGAATCTGGCGGGAGGGAGGCGAGGTCAAAAGACCAGCTCATCCCTATACGCTTTTCTGCGTTTAAGGCACTTAAACTTCTGAAACTGTAAGAAAAAACAGTCAGGATTTGACTAACCATCGGATAACACTACCGATGTATGAGAGATGACCGAATGTCATATGCGCTCACCCCCCCCCCCCCCCCCCCTCCTTCCTGGGAGGAAGAGTCGCCTGACCTCAATGTCCTATACGCTCTCTACGTACAAGTGCCATGTACTATAGGACAGAGACGAAAAAACTCCATTTTCGTAACTCTCAACAATGAACCACACAAATACACAAACCATCACCATATTAATAACGGGTAATCGTGACAATACAATCAACAACGGACAACACATGAACAAGACTGACCTTGTTGAAAATGGCTGCTGACATCATCTTCCCATTGGTAAAGACTGATGCAGGCCCAAAAAAGTGGGTGTTTCCATAAATTAATTGTGAAATATATAAGTAATGAGGAAAAACCTCCTCAAAAAATATAAACCGAGTTATTTTTTCAAAATCGACAAGGCGAGAGGATTAGAGGTGTCACGGAGATAATGGTCTGTAAAACTTGACTCACAGTGCCACTGAGCCACCGACATAATATCATCCACAGGGACCCCATTAAATAGGGCCGTGGATGTCACTACGCCGCGGACACTGTGAGCCTTGGCCACGTCAACCTGCTTCCCGGTGGCGGATTTATGGCAAAACTGAATGCATTCCACAATCCACCTGGAAATGGTGTCCTTAGAAGCCCTGCCATGGGGTTCAATATATGACAACCATAACGCTGACTGGTCGGTGCGCCACTCCGCCGTACGTTGTTTGTACCGGCGCAGCGCCCGGACGGGACACCATGCTTTAGAATTAGGATCATATCTAGTTAAAGCAGGCAAAATAATAGGTTGACCTGGATATTTCAACGACTGATTTTTAGCCAAGAAATTAATCCTAGGTAGCAGCTTAAGGCCTTCCCCTGAAACCACAAAACGGTCATCCTCGGCTGATAAGGCATGAATTTCACTCCTACGCCTAGCCGAGGCCGCAGCAATTAAAAACACAGTCTTCAGTGTTAATAGTTTCATAGAAATGGAACTAAGTGGTTCAAAAGGCTTATCACCTAGTACTTGAAGCACTAGCGATAAACTCCAAGACGGAATCACAGGTGGATTCCTTGGTCTTAGATTGCCCATGCCTTTAATTAATACATTTAATGTATTTACTTCATCACTTCCCCTCTTAGCCAAGCAAGGAATAACAGACATTAATGCTGACTTATAACCAGCAATAGAGTTAGGCTTGAGGCTATAGGCATCATAGAGGTGACAGAGGAAATCAGCTACTACTTGAATAGATGAATCCATTGGATCAATACATCTTTTTGAGCACCATTCTGCAAATCTGTTGATTTTATAATTATATGCTCTGGAGGTTGACCCCCTCCTGGCTTTGGCCATAAACATGGCTGCTTGCTCAGAAAAGCCCTCCTTAATTCTAGATTCCTTGACAACATCCACGCAGTCAATCTGAACATTGACGGATTGTTGTGAAGGGCCTTGCCCTGGAAGATAATATCGTCCATCAGAGGCAGAGGAACCGGATTGCAGACCAGAAGGTCCAGCAGATCCGTATACCATGATCGGCTTGGCCAATCCGGGGCGATCAGAAGCACTTGGCATTCCTCTTGTCTGATTTTCTGAAGAATTTTTGGAATCAGGATTGCTGGAGGGAATGCGTATGCATACATTCTCCCCCAGCTGATAGCTAACGCATCTGTTGCGAAAGCGCTTGGATCCGGAATCGGAGAGACGTACGTCGTCATCTTCGCATTCTTCTTCGTTGCGAACAAATCGATGTTGGGTTTCCCCCAATGGTCGAACAGACGATCCGCCACACATTGATTTAGTTGCCATTCCGTGGGTAAAACACTCATCCTTCGGCTCAATGAGTCTGCTAGCAGGTTTAACCTTCCCGGAATATGAACTGCTTTCAAGGTAATCTGGTGATCCAGACACCAACAAAGCAGTTTCCATGTCATCATACAGAGACTGGGCGACTTCGTTCCGCCCTGGCGGTTTATGTAAGTCACAACTGTTGAGTTGTCTGAACGAATAAGAACAATCTTGCCCTGAACTTTCTGTAAGAAATGTTCCAGGCCCAGGACTACTGCTTTTAGCTCCAGTAGATTTATATGTTCCTTTGACTGTTCCAGATTCCAAAGCCCTGATATCGTGTACTCTTCCAGGCAAGCTCCCCAGCCCTCCATCGATGAATCTGTATACACAGTCACCTGAGGGTGGGGAGGGGTTAGCAAAACCCCCGGCAAGAGATTCTCTGTATTCAACCACCATTGCAGGTGGTGAATGAGAGGCGCCAACACTGACACATTCGAGTCCAGCGAACCTGTACTCTGGGTCCATTGTGTCATGAGAAATAACTGGATCGGCCGCCTGCGTAAGGCGGCCTGAGGAATGACTGGTTCCAACGAAACCATCAACCCCAGCATTCTCAAGTAAACCCGTGCCGGGACATGACGACTGTCGCACACTGACTGAATTAATGAGATGAGTTTCTGAACTCTCTCCTGAGTAGGATAAACATATCCTGTCTCTAGATCGAAGAACATCCCCAGGTAAACAAACTTCTGGGATGGAGTCAGCTCTGATTTTGGGAAATTGATCATCCAGCCTAAGTCTGTGAGAGTTTTCAAAACAATCTCCAGATTGGCCGACAAACTTTCCCGGGTGTGCGCTTTCAACAGCCAGTCGTCTATGTACGTGTGGACTGCTATGCTTCTCCTGCGGAGGTATGCTGTGATCGCAAGAACCACACGGGTGAAAACCCGAGGAGCCGTGGAAATTCTGAAGGGCAACACCCTGAATTCCCACTGTCTGCCCTGGAATGCAAATCTCAGGAAGCGACAGAAACTCCCGTGGATGGGGATGTGGAAATAAGCGTCCTTCAAATCTATCGACGCCGTCCACATCCCCCTCTCCAACCCCGCCAACACCGAGCGCACCGTTTCCATCTTGAAACTGGGCGTCTCGATGAACTTGTTCAATGGCTTGAGGTTGAGAATCGGTCTCCACCCTCCGGTGCGTTTTGTTACTAAGAACAGGGTTGAATAGAAGCCCGGACACCTTTGTGCCGGCTGAATAGCTCCTTTTTGTACGAGGGAATTTATCTCCTCCTCGATACACAACCTTTGCTCTGGCTCTCTCGGAATGGGAGTCCAGACTGGCACTAGAGACAGTCGCGACGGCGGGCCTGTCATCCACTCTGGATGATACCCGACGGAAAGCCATCGCAAGACTAAACGGTCCTGAGTTAACCGTTCCCACTCTTGCATGTGGTCGGCTAGCCGGCCTCCCACCGGTCCACCTAGGGACCGCGGTGGACACAAGGCATGCAAGAGCGGCACTGTCTCCGTCGCCATACACACCGGAGTGGTTCTTACCGCGGTAAGCGTCCTGTCAGGACCGATAACCACGCCCAGATCCTCGCGCGCCCCGCCCCGCCCCGCGCGCACCTTGGTGCGCGGGCGGCTGCCTGGCTGACGGCGCCTGAGGAACCTGCGCCCCCCCTCGCTGCTGGCCGAATCGCACGCGGCCGAGGCCGACGCTGCGACGGTGGCTGGCCTCTGACTTGGCCAGCACCACCTCGAGCCTGCAGGGGACGATACGCAGGGGCCGCGGCGCGAACGTTAGCACGACGCAGCACCTCAAACTGCTCGCGCAGCGCCCTCTGGTTATTCACCAGGGTGACCGTCTCCTGGAGGTGGCGACATCCCTCACCTCCAAAAAGACCAGGACCCGTCATAGGCGTACGGAGTAGCCTATTGTACAGGTCCTGAGACGGGCACAGATTGTCCAGGGCAAACGTGCGTCTTGCCCGGACACTCCTGGTCACCGCCCGAGTCATACAGTCCAGCGCCAGGTTAATACCATCCTGGATGGCTCGCTGGACCGTGACCGGGCTTGGCTGGCGCGATGCGGATGCCGTTACTACCCCCTGTAACAGCTGGGAGACGTGGGACAGAGCGGCAATCGAAGCCCTCCCACTCTCCTCCGCATCACGCAACGCGGTATTCGCCGAACGCAACGCGTTCGAGCACAAGACCCCCGTGTCAGAACGGGAGCCTGGCCGCGCATCCTCACCCAAAGCCGCGCGGTCATCCACGCTGGGCTTGGGTACCACACCGTACCGCTGGTAATCCAGGGGCACGATGCGACAACGCCTGGCCACCTCGCGAGGGGCCTTCGCGAGACGTCCACTCGAGTTAATGGACGACTCCGCCGCCTTGAACATGTCAATGACATGCTCCGCCAGCGGCGGAGAAGGCATAGCGTTAGCAGTCGGTTTCCCAGCTAACCACGGCCTGTGGTCACGCTGGCTAGGCGACTGCTCCACGGGCAGATCAGGCCTAACGCTCACCAACCACTGGCAAGCGTCAGACCAATCCTCCTCCGTGGCTAACTGCGAGCGCTCTACAAGACGGGGTCCTTCGTCTTCCTCCTGAGCGCAAGCAGCAGAGCTTAACGGCGGGTACGCTGATACACCTGGCAAGCCAGGGAAAACATGCGGGCCTGATAGCATCGGCATGACAATATCACTGGTTTGACCAGGAGCAGGCACCGTGGCAGAGCGCGGGGTATATACCGCCCCACCACGGGCCCGGCCAGCACCAGCAACACCCTCGGCAAGCCGAGGTATGCGGTACCGCTGGCCATCAGCAGCGCCCTGGGCCACCACCTGAGCCGCGGACTTTACTCCAGGGTGAGTAAAACCGTGGAAGAAGCCGCCTGTATTCCCCGCGAGGGGTGCACAAACTTCTTCATCCATGTCCACGTCGTCAGACGGCGACCCTAGCAGGTAATCCTCATCACCCTGGTCAGAAAGATTAGACCCCGGGTCAGCAAAGAGAGCTAACCCGGGCTGACCAGGAACGGTGCCATAGGAGGTACTGGCCACCGCGGCGTGCGGATACCCCTGGACTGATAAGCAGCCCGCGGGTTCCAGCGACAACCGTCCACGGTCCCCTCTCGGCGCGGCAATAAGCCTGCTGCCAGGGTCGTGGAACGCCCCCTCTAATGGGGCCACCTCTGAATCGTCGAACAACGGAAGCGGTCTAAGGAAAACCGATCCAGAGGCGGGGATTACCTGCTCCGAAGCCGATGATGAGGACAGTAAAGGATTTGGTCCAGGAAGCATGCCACGAAGCAACCCTGGAACCAAATCCTTTATTGTCCTCTTCATCTCTCCCAACATCTCGGTCCGGAAGGCCTCCATATCCACCGCGGACGAGACCTTCCCCTTACCCTTCCTACTTACAACCTCTCGTTTCCGCTTCTTCTTCTTCTCCTCCTCTACCACCTTGTCCGTCGCCTGTAAGCAGCACAAGAATTCGGACATTAACTCGCCCCCCCAGTGCTTACATATGTCACAATTAACCAAGGGACCACAAGGGCTACATTGATAGCACAGATGAGGCCAGAACTTTTCATGTAGAAAACGTCCACAGGACGCGCAACCCGGTCCCTGAAACAGGGCAAAGGACAAGGAGTATGAGCAAACTAGTTAAGCTTAGAGACTCAAACCAACTCAAAGAGAAGGAAAACGATCATAAAGATCAAAATACATCAGAAACCAGCATAGCGACTTGATTGCTGATAAATACATAGCCAGGCTGATTATGACGTCATTAATCCCGTGACAGGAAAAATTCGATCCCAACAAAACATCCAAGTGCAAGGACGAATTGTATGCTGAATGGATAAGTCGACTACACAACCATCAGATACATATAGATAACTCTTTTCTGGCAAAAATGTTAATTATCTCCCTTTGTTTGTTTACTATAATTAACATCACCACATTATCAATAACTAGATACCTGACACTTTGTATAGACAAACCATCCAACGTGACGAACCGGAGAACTCCACCATCTGCACGCCTCTTAACTCTCTCCACCTCATGGGGAAGGAATTGGATCAAGAGGGCAAAGTGAGAAGACCTTTATACTAGGCCTCCAACTCACTGGACATAATTTTTCATTTGGTTAGATAACCTAACAGTGTTAGTAGGAAATGGAACCATGGTGGAGAGAAAACTAACTCTCTGCTGCTGTGATGTCACCACCTAGCGTCATACAGACCTGTGGACATAAACAGAAAGAGAAATTAGCCTTAGGTAGCACCGAGTTGACATAAACCAACTAACCAAGGCGCTTATCACGGTAAACGCGAGTCCCGGAAACACAATACACCGGGAAGAAAACTCGCTAATTTTACTAGAAGTCACCTGATTTAAAGGTCCTAAGTCCTCCTCTGGCGAAGTGTTCCCTCCTGCCATCCAAATCAGATACTATCACTCCAAAATAACACCACTTAAACAGTTTAAGAGTAAGAAAAAGCTTATGCACAAAAAGACATGTGTGTTCTCTCTGCCAATAATCTAGCAAAGAGGAAGTGCTAGTCTGCGCATGCGCGGTGGTGGGGCTGGCATCCGCCAGACTACGCTCTGACTCCCTGCCCAGTAGGGGCACCTAACTGTTTTAAATCTGAGTGTTTATTGAGTGAAAGCCAATATTTAGCAATATCAAAAGTATTAGGGAGGTAAGTATACTCTTGAAGTGAAAAAATTAGTTTCAAAATATCCAACAGCACGTTTATTAAATACTAAAAACATACACTTTATACAACAATGCTTAGTCCGTCATCAATTATGCATTCGTGACGATTATGATGTCATTCTACATGTCACGTAGTTGATTATGACACCATATGATTGATGGATAAACTGGAATCCTCCATTGAGCTGCAGTACAAAAGTTGGGAACCAGTAAGAACTGGATCATTTGATCATGTCACAAATGAAGAAGCCATATATGTATGAAAGCTTTCACATAAGCGACTGTTGAAGCTATTGAAACAGATTGGCCTGGATGTTGTCGCTGCCGTTGGCAGCCAGAAACAGCATTCAGTTAAATAAGGTTAGACACATTCACCAGATTCTCTGCATGGTTGCCGAGATACAGAATAAACGAAATCACAGATTTCTTTTTTCACGAGATAGTTGATACTTACCACCCTGTGTTATTTCCCAAATATCGGCCTAGCTTCAAGACTCAAAATTAAAAAGAAACCGCCCCCACTGGGCAGGTTACTCAACTGACACTCCAGCGGATGTGCGGGCCAAACTCGCGCATGTGCGGGACTGTCTCTTTCTATTCCAAATTATTGGCGACCATAATTGCAACATAAAATGCCGATAGACCTAGCCTCTGTGGGGCGGAGATGCCGGGATCGTATCAGGGTGGTAAGTATCAACTCTCTCGTGAAAAAAGAAATCCGTGATTTTGTTTATTTCACATCAAGTGTATAGTTACCACGCTGATACACTATGATATAGTCAGAATTTGTAAGAGAATTCAGCATAAGGGAGGCGAAGGTCAGAAGACCGGCTCATCCCTGGAAGAGCAAGCTCTTTTGCTTCTGGAGCACAAAAACACTATCAGGAAATGACTTGTACATCAGATAACACAACTGATGTTGAGAGTAATGACCATTTAACATTCGCTCACACACACCCCCCCCCCCCCCCCCCCCCCCCCCCCACCACCCCTTTTAAAGAGGGAGCGATGACCTCAATGTCCTATATGCTCTCTATATAATCGTGCTAAAGTACTATAAGACATCGGACGAAAGCTTCATTTCGTTTACTCTCTGATGGAATCACAAAGAACACAAACCATCACCATTTTAGTAAATAATAAAAATCGTGACAAAAAATAACCATCACCAACCATAGGACTAACCTATTTTGACGAGATTCCCTTTAATCACCGCTGGCAATGATAGGTACAGTACGGAAAAGCCGGGATTCCCCCACTAAATTGCACTGTGTGTGAGTCAACTGCCTTATGTACAATATTTACACGTATATACAGAATTAACTTTTATGTAAAATTGATAAGGCAAGTGGATTTGACGTGTCAGGGAGTAATGATCTGTAAAACTAGACTCACATTGCCATTGTGCTACTGACATAATGTCATCCACCGGCACTCCGTTAAACAGACCCGTGGATGTCACTACGCCACGGACACTGTGAGCCTTGGCCATGTGAACTTGTTTTCCCGTGGCGGCTTTGTGGCAATACTGGATGCATTCCACAATCCACCTAGAAATGGTATCTTTAGAAGCTCTCACATGAGGTTCAATGTAAGATAGCCATGCACTAGGGTCCATCCGCCATTCTTGTGTACATTGTTTATAACGTGTTAATGCACAGACAGGACACCAAGCCTTTGAATTAGGATCAAACCTAGTCAAAGTGGGTAAAACTATAGGCTGACCAGGATATTTTAAAGACTGTTTTTTCGCCATAAAGTTAACTCTAGGTAGAAGCCTAAGGCCTTCCCCTGTAACCACAAACCGGTATGGCTCTGCTGACCAAGAACATATTTTACTTCTTCGTCTGGCTGAAGCTGCAGCAATCAGAAAAACTGTTTTAAGCATCAACATTTTCATGGAAATGGAGCTTAGTGGTTCAAAGGATTTATCCGCTAATACTTGAAGCAGTAACAATAAACTCCAAGATGGAATCACTGGAGGATTCAGTGGTCTTAGATTACCCGTGCCTTTGATTAAAGTATTTAGATTACATACTTCATCACTTCCCCTATTAGCCAAGCAAGGGATAACTGACATTAAAGCTGACTTGTAGCCAGCAATAGAGTAAGGCTTGAGGCTATAGGCATCAAAAAGGTGACAGAGGAAATCGATTGCTGCCTGAATAGATGCATCTATTGGATTAATACATCTTTTTGAGCACCATTCAGCAAATCTTTTGCTTTTATAATTATATGGTCTGGAGGTTGACCCCCCCCCCCCTTCTGGTTTTTGCCATAAACATGGCTGCTTGCTCAGAAAAGCCCTTAACTGCTGATTCCTTGACATCCTCGCAGTCAATTGGAACATTGATGGGTTGTTGTGCAAGGCCTTGCCCTGGAAGATTATGTTGTCCATCAGAGGTAAAGGAACAGGATTGCAGACCAGAAGGTCCAGCAGATCCGTATACCATGATCGGCTTGGCCAATTTGGGGTGATCAGAAGCACTTGGCATTCCTGCTGCCTGATTTTCTGGAGAACTTTTGGAATCAGGATTGCTGGCGGGAATGCGTATGCATATATTCCCTTCCAGCTGATAGCTAACACATCTGTTGCAATAGCGCTCAGATCTGGAATCGGAGACGCATACGTTATCATCTTTGCATTCTTGTTCGCTACGAATAAATCTATGTTGGGCTTGCCTCAGTGGTTGAACAGACGGTCCGCCACACATTGATTTAGTTGCCATTCCATGGGAAGAATGCTCATTCTTCGGCTTAATGAGTCTGCTAATAGATTTAGCCTTCCAGGAATATGAACTGCTTTCATGGAAATCCCATGATCTAGGCACCAGCAAAGCAGTTTCCATGTCATCATACAGAGACTGGGCGACTTCGTTCCGCCCTGGCGGCTTATGTAAGTCACTACTGTTGTATTGTCTGAACGAACCAGAACAATCTTGCTCTTGACCTTCTCTAGGAAGTGTTCCATGGCTAAGACTACTGCTTGCATTTCTACCAGATTGCTATGTTCTTTTGACTGATCCAGATTCCAAAGCCCTGATACTTTGTGTTCTTCCAGGCAAGCTCCCCATCCCTCCATTGATGCATCTATGTACATCGTTAACTGACGGTGGGGAGATGACAACGTCACCCCCGCCAGAAGTCTCTCTTTTCATCCACCATTGAAGGTGGTGAATAAGAGGTTCCAACACTGACACCTTTGAGTCCAGAAATCCCGTACTCTGGGTCCACTGTGTCATGAGAAATAACTGGATAGGCTGCCGGCATAAGGCTGCCTGTGGAATGACTGGTTCCAAAGAAACCATCAACCCCAGCATTCTCAAGTAGACATGTGCCAGGCCATGACGACTGTTGCACACTGACTGTATGACTGAGATGAGTACTTCTGCTCTCTCCTGAGATGGGTAAACATACCCTATCTCTAGATCGAAGAACATGCCCAGGTAAACAAACTTCTGGGATGGCGTTAGCTCTGATTTTTGAAAGTTTATTATCCAGCCTAGATCTGTAAGAGTTTTCAAAACTATCCCGATTTGTTGATAAACTTTCCTGATTGTGTGTTTTTAACAGCCAGTTGTCTATGTACGTGTGGACTGCTATCTGTCTCCTGCGGAGGTATGACGTCATAGTGTGGACCACTCGAGTGAAGACCCGAGGAGCCATCGATATACCAAATGGAAGAACCCTGAATTCCCATTGGTAGCCCTGAAATGCAAATCTCAGGAACCAATGAAAGCTCCTCGCAATGGGAATGTGAAAATAAGCATCTTTTAGATCTATTGATGCTGTCCACATTTCATTCCTCAATCCTGCTAACACCGTTCTTACAGTTTCCAGTTTGAAACTTGGTGTGAGGATAAACCTGTTGAGAGGTTTGAGGTTGAGAATTGGTCTCCACCCTCCAGTGCTTTTTGTCACTAGGAACACGGTTGAATAATAACCTGGACATTTCTGTGCGGGTTGAATTGCATGTTTTTGTACGAGGGATTGAATTTCTTCCTCTATACACAAACACTGATCTGGATCTCGTAAATTTTGAGTCGAGATTGGAACCAGAGACAAGCGCGATGGCTCGCTTGATATCCAGTCGGGATGGTAACCAACTGCAAGCCATCGCAAGACTGAGCGGTCCTGAGTAATCCGCTCCCACTCTTGTATGTGGCAGGCCAGATGGCCTTCCATGGGTGCACCTAAGGATTGGGGTGGACCCGAATAGTGCAAGAGTTGCCCTGTCTGGTGGCTGTCTTAGCAGTACTGGTATGACGCTTGTGCGTGCCTGCCTATCAGGCTCGGTTCCCGTGGCCAGAACCCTGTTCTCCTCTGCCACCTGGAGTTCCGGCTTGATGTTCACCAGCCATTGACAAGCATCCAGCGAGTCCTCCTCGGTAGCCATCTGTGAATGTTTGATGAGCCTAGGGCCTTCGTCGTCCTCAACCACATTCCCTGGTGGGGTAACAGCAGGAGCTGGAGATACTCCTGGACAGCCAGGGACGCCATACGGACTCGCAAGGGCTGGCATGGCTTGTGCCGTGGCTATTCCAGGAGCTGGACCTATGGCGTCATGGGTGGCTAAATGCATGACGTCATAGTCTGGGCCTTCCTCACGGTAACTCTCGGCAAGCCGAGGGATACAGTATGAATGGCCATCGGCTCCTAGCCGGCCTAGCCGTCGAGCCGTGAAACCTACTCCCGAAGAAGTAGTGCCATGTTAAAGATCACCCATGGGCCCCCTTGGGGGCGGATGGGTTTCCGTTTCCATGCCCATCGGCAGGCCATAACAGTGTCCTCTTTTTCCTGCCCAGAAAGATTAGTTGCCAGGCTTGAAAAGGGATCAAACTGGGCCTGGGTAGGAGGGCATCGCGTGAGGCGCTGATACCCTTAGCCGTAGGCTGCTCTAGAACGTTTGATAAGCGAATGTCCGAGGCCATGGCTTTCGCCCCCCGGGTCCACGGGCAAGGCAAGCCTC
This sequence comes from Chaetoderma sp. LZ-2023a, assembly GCA_034401795.1. Taxonomy (NCBI): domain Eukaryota; kingdom Metazoa; phylum Mollusca; class Caudofoveata; order Chaetodermatida; family Chaetodermatidae; genus Chaetoderma; species Chaetoderma sp. LZ-2023a. Next base: position 58,831,121 of record CM067372.1, read on the forward strand.
AGCGCCGGACCAGCAGGAGCAGTCTCTGGGTCTCTAATGAAAACTGGTTTCCTAAGAGAACCAGACCCAGAGACGGGAACACTCTGTCCTGGAGCAAATGAGGAAGACAATGACAAACTTGAACCGGGAAGCAAGCTGTGATGCAACTCCAGGACAAGATCTGTGATTGTCTTCTTCATTTCCCCCCCCATCATCTCAAGACGGAAGGCCTCCATGTCTGGCATGGATGCCTTCCTCTTCTTACCCACAAGACTCTTTGTGAAGTCACTTTTTCTCATCCACCGCCCAGTCCCTTACCTGCTGATTTATAAAATCAGTGAAAACCTCTACCGGCCACGACTCACACACATGGCAATTTATTAAGGGCCTGCACATACTGCACCTAGTGAAGTCATGAGGGAAATAGCGGGCTTTCATGAAACGGTGGCAGGAAGGGAATTTGTTTTCAATGACCCCTATGAAATGACACAAAACGGAAACAATTAGTTTTTAGCTATGATGTACGAAAAAACCAATTGCAGAAGGCTAATAAATTCCTCAAGGAAAATTTAGGCCACTAGATGAAACTATAAGTCAGGACCATAGAAAAACACTATGGGCCTGACTAAAAGTAAACAAATCCTAAAAACTTCTTACTCTCCTACATGAAAACATAGGAACAATTAGAATTTGAACTTGAATACTTGAGAGGCGAATGCTAGACTCAACACTCAAAACAAAGATTCATTAGTAGTTGAACTTTATAAACACAATGAACCTATGCAAACCATCAACAGAAATAAATAATGCAACACTCGGTCATAAAATTTCCAAATATTTTTAGAAATAAAAGGGACTGAAAGTTTTTGTCTCTCCATACTAAACCTCAGAAGACAACTCCTGAAGAATGAGTGAAGTCTGATGAACAACAACAGGAATACCTGATCCTGAATCCAAACTTTGTGGTGGGGGGGGGGCGAATGCAGAAAAAATTACTTCTTATGGTAATAATTCCCTCTGCAAACTCATAATAAATTATATGGGCCCAGAAAACCAAGTATAAATTATTGTTCAAATAAAGGATGCTGTCAGAAATCAGCTAAATGTGTCTGAAAATACAAAGCACAACATGCGTTAGCTAATATATAGGCCTCCCCCATAAAAGAGCTAGCCTAATATAGATGTAGCCATGAGTTAGCTCGAATCCCTGATATACCATCCGAGTAACACGCACATTTTTATCAATAAATTTACTAAAAGTACACCTGATGGCTAGGATGCATCCTCCGGCGACTTTACACATCATAGTAAGTCAAAATCAAGTTGCAGAACAACTTAAAGCTTCAAAGCAAAAGCAAAACTAGAAAGCGTGTTGCAATGGCACGTCAATAATTTGAGAAGAGGAAGAGACAGCACCGCCATGCGCGAGTTTGGGCCGCACATCCGCTGGACTGTCAGTTGAGTAACCTGCCCA
>CM067372.1:58833073-58905075 GCA_034401795.1 Chaetoderma sp. LZ-2023a
AGGTGGAGGATAGGAAAGAGGCGCAAGTGAGAGACTTTACCAGGTTCGTTACGTTGGATAATTTTTCTATATGGTCAGATAACTAAGTTTTAGTAGGAAATGGAACCATGGTGGAGAGAATACTAATTCTCTGGCACTGTGACGTCACAACCTAGCGTCATACAGACCTGTGGACAGAAACAGAAAGAGAAATTAGTCCTAGGTAGCACCGAGTTGACCTAAACCAACTAACTAAGGCGCTTATCACGGTAAACGCGAGTCCCGGAAACACAATACACCGGGAAGAAAACTCGCTAATTTTACTAGAAGTCACCTGATTTAAAGGTCCAACGTCCTCCGGTGGCGAAGTGTATCCTCCCGCCATCCAAATCAGGTCTTATCACTTCCAAAATAACACCAATAAAAACGTTAATGAGCAAGAAAAGCTTATGACTGAAAAACATGTGTGTTCTCTTTGCCAATAATCTAGCAAAGAGGAAGTGCTAGTCTGCGCATGCGCGGTGGTGGGGCTGGCATCCGCCAGACTACGCTCTGACTCCCTGCCCAGTAGGGGCACCTAACTGTTTTAAATCTGAGTGTTTATTGAGTGAAAGCCAATATTTAGCAATATCAAAAGTATTAGGGAGGTAAGTATACTCTTGAAGTGAAATGATGATTCAGCCACTGCCTGAATGCTGTGCACAAAGTGATGGTTCAGCCACTACCTGAATGCTGTGCACAGTGATGATTCAGCCACTACCTGAATTCTGTGCACAAAGTGATGATTCAGCCACTACCTGAATGCTATGCACAGTGATGATTCAGCCACTACCTGAATGATGTGCACAAAGTGATGATTCAGCCACTACCTGAATACTGTGCAGAAACTGATGATTCAGTCGCTACCTGAATGCTGTGCAATGATGATTCAGCCACTGCCTGAATGCTGTGCACAAAGTGATGATTCAGCCACTACCTGAATGCTGTGCACAGTGATGATTCAGCCACTACCTGAATGCTGTGCAGTGATGATTCAGCCACTGCCTGAATGCTGTGCACAAAGTGATGATTCAGTCACTACCTGAATGCTGTGCACAAAGTGATGATTCAGTCACTACCTGAATGCTGTGCACAGTGATGATCAACCACTGCCTGAATACTCTGCAGAGTGATGATTCAGTCCCTACCTGAATACTGTGCACAAAGTGATGATTCAGCCACTGCCTGAATGTTGTGCAGAAAGTGATGATTCAGTCGCTACCTGAATGATGTGCAGTGATGATTCAGCCACTGCCTGAATGCTGTGCACAAAGTGATGATTCAGCCACTACCTGAATGCTGTGCAGTGATGATTCAGCCACTGCCTGAATGCTGTGTACAGTGATGATTCAGTCACTACCTGAATGCTGTGCACAAAGTGATGATTCAGTCACTACCTGAATGCTGTGCACAGTGATGATCAACCACTGCCTGAATACTGTGCACAGTGATGATTCAGTCCCTACCTGAATACTGTGCACAGTGATGATTCAGCCACTGCCTGAATGTTGTGCACAAAGTGATGATTCAGCCACTACCTGAATGCTGTGCAGTGATGATTCAGTCACTGCCTGAATGCTGTGCACAGTGATGATTCAGTCACTACCTGAATGCTGTGCAGTGATGATTCAGCCACTACCTGAATGCTGTGCACAGTGATGATTCAGCCACTACCTGAATGCTGTGCACAGTGATGATTCAGCCACTACCTGAATGCTGTGCACTAAACGAAATCAAGGATTTCTTTTTTCACGAGAGAGTTGATACTTACCTCCCTAATACTTTTGATATTGCTAAATATTGGCTTTCACTCAATAAACACTCAGATTAAAACAGTTAGGTGCCCCTACTGGGCAGGGAGTCAGAGCGTAGTCTGGCGGATGCCAGCCCCAACACCGCGCATGCGCAGACTAGCACTTCCTCTGACTAATTTATTGGCTGATACACATGCAACTACAAAGAGCCTGAAGACCGAGCCTCTGTGGGGTGGAGAGGCCGGGTCCGTATCTAGGGAGGTAAGTATCAACTCTCTCGTGAAAAAAGAAATCCTTGATTTCGTTTATTTCACATCAAGAGTATACTTACCTCCCTAATACTTTTGATATTGCCAGAATTCGACAGTGAATTCGGCGGGAGGGAGGCGAGGTCAAAAGACCAGCTCATCCCTATACGCTTTTCTGCGTTTAAGGCACTTAAACTTCTGAAACTGTATGAAAAAACAGTCAGGATTTGACTAACCATCGGATAACACCCCCGATGTATGAGAGATGACCGACTGTCATATGCGCTCCCCCCCCTCCTTCCTGGGAGGAAGAGTCGAATGACCTCAATGTCCTATACGCTCTCTACGTACAAGTGCCATGTACTACAGGACAGAGACGAAAAAACTCCATTTTCGTATACTCTCAACAATGAACCACATAAATACACAAAACCATCATCATATTAATAACGGGTAACGTGACAAGACAATCAACAATGGACAACACATACACAAGACTGACCTTGTTGAAATGGCTGCTGACATCCTCTTCCCATTGGTGAAGAACGATGCAGTCCCAAATTAGTGGTTGTTTCCATAAATTAATTGTGAAATATATAAGCAATGAGGAACCCCATCAAAAATATATGCCTAGTTATTTTTTCAAAATCGACAAGGCGAGAGGATTAGAGGTGTCACGGAGATAATGGTCTGTAAAACTTGACTCACAGTGCCACTGAGCCACCGACATAATATCATCCACAGGGACCCCATTAAATAGGGCAGTGGATGTCACTACGCCGCGGACACTGTGAGCCTTGGCCATGTCAACCTGCTTCCCGGTGGCGGATTTATGGCAAAACTGAATGCATTCTACAATCCACCTGAAAATGGTGTCCTTAGAAGCCCTGCCATGGGGTTCAATATATGACAACCATAACGCCGACTGGTCGGTGCGCCACTCTGCCGTACGTTGTTTGTACCGGCGAAGCGCCCGGACAGGACACCATGCTTTAGAATTAGGATCATATCTAGTTAAAGCAGGTAAAACAATAGGTTGACCTGGATATTTCAACGACTGATTTTTAGCCAAGAAATTAATCCTAGGTAGCAGCTTAAGGCCTTCCCCTGAAACCACAAAACGGTCATCCTCGGCTGATAAGGCATGAATTTCACTCCTACGCCTAGCCGAGGCCGCAGCAATTAAAAACACAGTCTTCAGTGTTAATAGTTTCATAGAAATGGAACTAAGTGGTTCAAACGGCTTATCACCTAGTACTTGAAGCACTAGCGATAAACTCCAAGACGGAATCACAGGTGGATTCCTTGGTCTTAGATTGCCCATGCCTTTAATTAATACATTTAATGTATTTACTTCATCACTTCCCCTCTTAGCCAAGCAAGGAATAACAGACATTAAAGCTGACTTATAACCAGCAATAGAGTTAGGCTTGAGGCTATAGGCATCATAGAGGTGACAGAGGAAATCAGCTACTACCTGAATAGATGAATCCATTGGATCAATACATCTTTTTGAGCACCATTCTGCAAATCTGTTGATTTTATAATTATATGCTCTGGAGGTTGACCCCCTCCTGGCTTTGGCCATAAACATGGCTGCTTGCTCAGAAAAGACCTCCTTAATTCTAGATTCCTTGACAACATCCACGCAGTCAATCTGAACATTGATGGATTGTTGTGAAGGGCCTTGCCCTGGAAGATAATATCGTCCATCAGAGGCAGAGGAACCGGATTGCAGACCAGAAGGTCCAGCAGATCCGTATACCATGATCGGCTTGGCCAATCCGGGGCGATCAGAAGCACTTGGCATTCCTCCTGTCTGATTTTCTGAAGAATTTTTGGAATCAGGATTGCTGGAGGGAATGCGTATGCATACATTCTCCCCCAGCTGATAGCTAATGCATCTGTTGCGAAAGCGCTTGGATCCGGAATCGGAGAGACGTACATCGTCATCTTCGCATTCTTCTTCGTTGCGAACAAATCGATGTTGGGTTTCCCCCAATGGTCGAACAGACGATCCGCCACACATTGATTTAGTTGCCATTCCGTGGGTAAAACACTCATCCTTCGGCTCAATGAGTCTGCTAGCAGATTTAACCTTCCCGGAATATGAACTGCTTTCAAGGTAATCTGGTGATCAAGGCACCAACAAAGCAGTCTCCATGTCATCATACAGAGACTGGGCGACTTCGTTCCGCCCTGGCGGTTTATGTAAGTCACAACTGTTGAGTTGTCTGAACGAATAAGAACAATCTTGCCCTGAACTTTCTGTAAGAAATGTTCCAGGCCCAGGACTACTGCTCTTAGCTCCAGTAGATTTATATGTTCCTTTGACTGTTCCAGATTCCAAAGCCCTGATATCGTGGATTCTTCCAGGCAAGCTCCCCAGCCCTCCATCGATGCATCTGTATACACAGTCACCTGAGGGTGGGGAGGGGTCAGCATAACACCCACCAAGAGATTCTCTGTGTCCAACCACCATTGCAGGTGATGAATCAGAGGCGCCAACACTGACACATTCGAGTCCAGCGAACCTGTACTTTGGGTCCATTGTGTCATGAGAAATAACTGGATCGGCCGCCTGTGTAAGGCGGCCTGAGGAATGACTGGTTCCAATGAAACCATCAACCCCAGCATTCTCAAGTAAACCCGTGCCAGGATATGACGACTGTCGCACACTGACTGAATTAATGAGATGAGTTTCTGAACTCTCTCCTGAGTAGGATAAACATATCCTGTCTCTAGATCGAAGAACATCCCCAGGTAAACAAACTTCTGGGATGGAGTCAGCTCTGATTTTGGGAAATTGATCATCCAGCCTAAGTCTGTGAGAGTTTTCAAAACAATCTCCAGACTGGCCGATAAACTTTCCCTGGTGTGCGCTTTCAACAGCCAGTCGTCTATGTACGTGTGGACTGCTATGCTTCTCCTGCGGAGGTATGCGGTGATCGCAAGAACCACACGGGTGAAAACCCGAGGAGCCGTGGAAATTCCGAAGGGTAGCACCCTGAATTCCCACTGTCTGCCCTGGAATGCAAATCTCAGGAAGCGACGGAAACTCCTGTGTATGGGGATGTGGAAATAAGCGTCCTTCAAATCTATCGACGCTGTCCACATTCCCCTCTCTAACCCCGCCAACACCGAGCGCACAGTCTCCATCTTGAAACTGGGCGTCTCTATGAACTTGTTCAATGGCTTGAGGTTGAGAATTGGTCTCCACCCTCTGGTGTTCTTTGTTACTAAGAACAGGGTTGAATAGAAGCCCGGACACCTCTGTGCCGGCTGAATAGCTCCTTTTTGTATGAGGGAATTTATTTCCTCCTCGATACACAACCTTTGATCTGGATCTCTCGGATTTGGAGTCCAGATCGGCACTAGAGACAGTCGCGATGGCGGGCCTGTCATCCAATCGGGATGATACCAGACTGAAAGCCATCGCAAGACTAAACGGTCCTGAGTTAACCGTTCCCACTCTTGCATGTGGTCGGCTAGCCGGCCTCCCACCGGTCCACCTAGGGATAGAGGTGGACATAAGGAGTGCAAGAGCGGCACTGTCTCCTTTGCCAGAAACACTGGCGTGGTTCTCACCGCGGTAACCGTCCCATCAGGAACGATTACCCCGCCCAGATCCTCGCGCGCCACGACCAGCACCGCGCGCACCTCGGTGCGCGGGCGGCTGCCTGGCTGACTGCGCCTGAGGAGCCTGCGCCCCCCTCGCTGCTGGCCGAATCGCACGCGGCCGAGGCCGACGCTGCGATGGTGGTTGGCCTCTGACCTGGCCACTACCACCTCGAGCCTGCAGGGGACGATACGCAGGGGGTGCGGCGCGAACGTTGGCACGACGAAGCACCTCAAACTGCTCGCGCAGCGCCCTCTGGTTATTGACCAGAGTAACAGTCTCCTGGAGGTGCCTACATCCCTCACCTCCAAAGAGACCAGGACCTGTCATACGCGTACGTAGTAGCCTATTGTAGAGGTCCTGGGACGGGCACAGATTATCCAAGGCAAAAGTGCGCCTTGCCCGGACACTCCTGGTCACCGCCCGCGTCATACAGTCCAGAGCCAGGTTGATACCATCCTGGATGGCTCGCTGGACTGTGACCGGACTTGGCTGGCACGATGCGGATGCTGTTACTACCCCTTGTAACAGCTGGGAGACGTGGGACAGAGCGGCAATCGAAGCCCTCCCACTCTCCTCCGCATCACGCAACGCGGTATTTGCTGAACGCAACGCGTTCGAACACAAGACTCCCGTGTCAGAACGGGAGCCTGGCCGCGCATCCTCACCCAAAGCCGCGCGGTCATCCACGCTCGGCTTAGGTACCACACCGTACCGCTGGTAGTCCAGGGGCACGATGCGGCAACGCCTGGCCACCTCGCGCGGGGCCTTAGCGAGACGTCCACTCGACTTAATGGACGTCTCCGCCGCCTCGAACATGTCAACGACATGCTCTGCCAGCGGCAGAGAAGGCATAGCGTTAGTAGTAGGCTTACCAGCTAACCACGGCCTGTGATCACGCTGGCTAGCCGACTGCTCCACGGGCAGATCTGGTCTAACACTCACCAACCACTGGCAAGCGTCAGACCAATCCTCCTCCGTGGTTAGCTGCGAGCGCTCTACAAGACGGGGGCCTTCGTCTTCCTCCTGAGCGCAAGCAACAGAGCTTGACGGCGGATACGCTGATATCCCTGGCAAGCCAGGGAGAGCATGCGGGCCTGACAATACCGGCATGCTAATCTCACTGGCTTAACCAGGAGAAGGCGCCGTGGTAGAGCGCGGGGCATATACCGCCCCACCACGGCCCCGGCCAGCACCAGCGACACTCTCGGCAAGCCGAGGTATGCGGTAACGCTGGCCTTCAGCGCCCAGGGCCACAGTCTGAACCGTGGATTCTACCCCTGGGAGAGTAGAACCGTGGAATAAGGCGCCTGTATTCCCCGCGAGGGGTGCACAGACGTCATAATCCATGGCCACGTCCTCAGACGGCGACCCCAACAGGTAATCCTCATCCTCCTGGCCAGACAGATTAGACTCCGGGTCAGCAAAGAGAGCTAACCCGGACTGGCCAGGGAAGGTGCCATACGAGGTACTGGCACCCGCGGTGTGCGGATACCCCTGGACTGATAAGCAGCCCGCGGGTTCCAGCGACAACCGTCCACGGTCCCTATTGGGCGCGGCAATAAGCCTGCTGCCAGGGTCGTGGAACGCCCCCTCTAATGGGGCCACCTCTGAATCTTCAAACAACGGAAGCGTACTAAGGAACGGTGATTCAGAGGTGGGGATTACCTGCTCCGAAGCAGATGATGAGGCCAACAAAGGATTTGGTCCAGGAAGCATGCCACGAAGCAACTCTGGAACCAAATCCTTTATTGTCCTCCTCATCTCTCCCAACATCTCGGTCCGGAAGGCCTCCATGTCCACCGCGGACGAGGCCTTCCTCTTACCCTTCTTACTTACAACCTCTTTTTTCAGCTTCTTCTTCTCCTCCTCCACCACCTTGTCCTTCGCCTGCAAGCACAAGAATTCGGACATTAGCTCGCCCCCCCCCCCAGTGCTTACATATCTCGCAATTAAGCAAGGGACCACAGGGGCTACACTGAAAACAGAGATGAGGACCAAACTTGTCCCTCAAAAATCGTCCACAGGACGCACAACCAGGTCTCTGAAAAAGGCCAAAGGACGAGGAGTATGAGCAATCTAGTTAAGCTTAGAAACTCACCAACTCAAGAGAAGGAAATGATCATAAAGATCATAATTTATCAGAAAACCAGCTTCGGACAACTTTAATTGTTAATAAAGAGCAAGGCTGATTATGACGTGATTAATCCTATGACAGGAAAAAATCGATCCCCAACAAACATCCCAGTGCAAGGACGAATTGTATCTCTAACCAGAACATGTGCAGAATGGACATTTCGACTACACAACCATCAGATATATACTGATAACAATGGCAAATACTGTTAATTATCTCCCTTTCTCTAAATAATTAACATCACCTCATATCAATAATTAGATACCTGACACCTTGTCTAGACAAACCATCCAACCTGATGAACTGGAGCACTCCACCAACTGAACGCCTCTTAACTCTCTCCACCTCTAGGGGAAGGAATTGGATCAAGAGGGCAAAGTGAGAAGACCTTTAAAATAGGCCTCCAACTCACTGGACATAGAATTTTTGGTTAGATAACCTAACAGTATTAGTAGGAAATGGAACCATGGTGGAGAGACACAAACCCTCTGCTGATGTGATGTCCATTATATTTCTTCACACAGACCTGTGGACATAAACACAAAGAGAGATTAGTCTTATATAGCACCTAGTTGAAATAAACCAACTAAACAAGGCGCTTATCACGTTTTAGCGCGAGTCCCGGAAACACATTACAACGGGACAAAAATCGCTAATTTTACTAGAAGTCACCTGATTTAAAGGTCCTGGGCCCTCCTCTGGCGAAGTCACTCTTCCTGCCATCTTTATCAGGGATAAACACTTCTTAACTTTCACAAAAACACTTAGAATTGAGCCACGAAAAGCACTAGCACAAAAGCATGTGTAGACTCTCTGCCAATAAATTAGCAAAGAGGAAGTGCTAGTCTGCGCATGCGCGGTGGTGGGGCTGGCATCCGCCAGACTACGCTCTGACTCCCTGCCCAGTAGGGGCACCTAACTGTTTTAATCTGAGTGTTTATTGAGTGAAAGCCAATATTTAGCAATATCAAAAGTATTAGGGAGGTAAGTATACTCTTGATGTGAAAAGTGATGATTCAGCCACTACCTGAATACTGTGCAGAAAGTGATGATTCAGTCGCTACCTGAATGCTGTGCAGTTATGATTCAGCCACTGCCTGAATGCTGTGCACAAAGTGATGATTCAGCCACTATCTGAATGCTGTGCACAGTGATGATTCAGCCACTACCTGAATGCTGTGCAGTGATGATTCAGCCACTGCCTGAATGCTGTGCACAAAGTGATGATTCAGTCACTACCTGAATGCTGTGCACAGTGATGATTCAGTCACTACCTGAATGCTGTGCACAAAGTGATGATTCAGCCACTGCCTGAATGCTGTGCATAGTGATGATTCAGTCACTACCTGAATGCTGTGCACAGTGATGATTCAGTCACTACCTGAATGCTGTGCACAGTGATGATTCAACCACTGCCTGAATACTGTGCACAAAGTGATGACTCAGTCACTACCTGAATGCTGTGCACAGTGATGATTCAGTCACTACCTGAATGCTGTGCACAAAGTGATGATTCAGTCACTACCTGAATGCTGTGCACAGTGATGATTCAGCCACTACCTGAATGCTGTGCACAAAGTGATGATTCAGCCACTGCCTGAATGCTGTGCACAGTGATGATTCAGTCCCTACCTGAATGATGTGCACAAAGTGACGATTCAACCACTACCTGAATACTGTGCAGTGATGATTCAGTCACTACCTGAATGCTGTGCACAAAGTGATGATTCAACCCCTACCTGAATGCTGTGCACAAAGTGATGATTCAACCACCACCAGAATGCTGTGCACAAAGTGATGATTCAGCTGCTGTATAAAGCTAGCTAACAATGAATGGATCCAATCTGTCACTCAAGTATTTGATGTCATGATCAATTACCTAACATGTACATGGACATCACAAACAAAATGTGCATTGAATGATGTATCTAGTTCTGCCAAGTGTAGGAATTGCATGTCTTTGATGGATTTACTTTTTAATAAACGTTTTGTTGAATATTTTGAAACTAATTTGACTGGGCGCTGTTTCTGCCATAGGCAGCAACAGCACACAGTTGAATTAGTTTCAAAATATTCAACAACTTACCCGTATATAGTTACCTTAAAAATGGAATTATGAGAATTCATTGTTAAAAATATATAAATCGATGCCAGCAGATACAATGATGGGCGGAGCTTAGCTAGAAATGGATCCCTCTATTCTGGTACTCGCTTAACCCATAGATCACTGATTCATAAATCATATTCACATTCATAGAATAACTGGTGTACATTATGGTATCAATGTTAGTTGCTGTCTGGACACAAACATAATGATCACCAGTAATTAACCTTTCCAGAGTATCCATCCATTATCAGACCTCATATGACGTCATAATCCGCTCAGCGCATGTATGATAACGTCATAATCATTACATCACAAAGGGTTCCATATAGACAGTCAGCAAATCTCTAATGGTCCGACACGTTGTATGGATTGTATGTCTTTGTAATTCTTTGCTATTTAATAAACATGCTGTTGAGTATTTTGAAACTAATTTGACTGGGCGCTGTTGCTGCCTTAGGCAGCAACAGCACCCAGTCAAATTAGTTTCAAAATATTCAACAGATTACATGTAGTTTTTTGGAAATTAATAGTCAGGGTGTTCAGAGATCGATCGATCCCAACACGAGCGAGGTGTGGGTGGAGCTTAGATAGAGATGGACGGAGCATAGCTAAAAATAGAAAGGTCCATACTTCTATTCATTCTGTTCCAATTCATGCCATCAGTTTGATACGGGTTAAGAAAACCATGTTACCTGTATATTACACGGGATACGATGCATACTTACAGTGCCCAGGATCATTTGATCAATGTAGTAAGCATCATAAGTAATTCTGAAATGAAATACAAAATACAGTCAAACCTGGCCAGGATGGACACTGTCTAAGGGAGCCAAGAGATGATGACTCACTTAGTATTATTCCATAAAATACAACATTTCTGGCTAGAACATGTCCATTTGAAGGTCACGCGAACAATATTTTACAAAGCTTAGCACTGAAATGATTGGTTCGGTTACTCAGCCAGTCATTTCAGTAGTGAGCTTTCTAAAATAGTCTCTTCACCTGCAAATATACTTTTCACAAGCTAACTGTAGAATACATCTTTGACCATCTCGACCATTAAAGATTTAACACTTTCACCAACAAATCCCTGAAAAACGATATATTCTGTACGATATATAACTTATTCTGTGAATATTTTGAAATTAATTTGACTAGAAGCCGGCATCTGCATACATTCTAGATCTTAATTCTAGCTACCTAAACCTCAATTATGCTAAAATACAGAACATACAAAAGCAATGGTATTCATATAATAACAAATAATACATCAAGAGGGACATATGGAGCCCTCATCCAATATGACAGGGCCCAGTGCTTCCATGGTGTAGAGTAGAATCAGCAAGTATGAAGAATTTGTGTATGTATCGAGGTTCCCTCTTTAGACCTGTATGTTGTATAAGGAAACATGTTTGTTGGCACAGGCAGGTGGATTCAAGTGGCAATCAGCATGATTTAGCTTGTGTTAATATGATCCAGTGATTAGATCTGGGAATCTTTCCTCTAAAAGGGAACAGATATGACTGTTGAATGGATAACTTTATCGTTTTGTTTGGAGGCTTTTTTTCAATTGTGAACACAAACTCCTCTCCTGTATTTATCCAAATAGGTGGAATGGATGAGAAATGGCATCCATTTATTGCCATATATGGTCGTCAGTCCGACATGATGATGCCATATCCGTGTGCATTTCTTGGAAAATGGGAGCGGTTCTTTTGTGAAGCCATCTCAGAATGGGTAGCGGTTTACTACTCGAGGAAGGGGTCTTGGTTCATGGTCCGCTCAATTGGCATATAGAGAACTCAGTTCGCAAGTTGTGAAAGTTGTTGACAAAAGCAAATTCCATCCTAAAATGGAAGTTTGTTCACTACACGAAAATTATATTTTTTGTATAATGCCAAATTGGCATAGACGATTCATTTCACAAATTGGTAAAATTGATCTCTTTGGAGATCCACTCCCGGTCGAGAGTTCTATGTAATGGTGCCATCCATATGGTGGCCGAGTTTGTTAGGCTAGTAAAACATGGACAACCACATCACTAAACTTCCATTATTAAGCTAAAATATAGAACATACAATAGCAATGGTATCTACATAATAAAACCTGTAGATGTTAATATGAAACCTGCATTCGAACGTAATCCTGGCTATGGTCTTTTTGTACATGATGAACATGAAAAGCCTCATAACAGTACAAACCATACCTCTCCTCTGCTCCAAGCATGGGACCAACAATGGGCACTTGATCAGAATCTGCATCAGGCAGCTGGGCATGAAGAGGCATAGGGCACCTCTTTTTCACCGCCTCCTGCTTGTCCGATTCTTTCAAAATATCCTTAAAAGTTTCTATTTCCACATCAGAATTCTTCAAAAATGTTACAAATGGTTGGAAGAAGCTGCCATCTGCATAACGGCACTGACAATGAAAACAAATAAGAACATGTAAAATTTGCAGATGAACTGTTACTTAACAAATACTCATATAATCAGAACTCATGATGAAAAGCATAGTGATACACAATCCTCTATGGGGAGGGGGGGGGGGGGGGTGAAACAATGAATATTATTATACTATACAGCTGATGCTGGAAGAGGTACAAGCCCATAGTCTAGCTACCCCTATGGGGGGGGGGGGGGGGAGGAGCGGAGTGGTGTGTGAAACAATAAATATTATTATACTATACAGCTGATGCTAGAAGCCATACAAAAGCCCATAGTCTAGCTTCCCTTAGTGGGGGGAGGGTGGGTTGGGAGGGGGGGGGGGAGGGGTTAAAACAATAAATATTAGCATGAATTCCAGCTGAACATTTCTATGAGCCAATATAATTTTTAAAAGCTAACAATGGAGGAATCCAGTTTTAGTAATGCCTCACCCATCTCTATCTCAGCTCCATCCATGATTTGCCCGTGTTGAGATCAATCGATCCCTGAACAGCCCGACTATCAATTTCAAGAAAACTGTACAGGTGAGGTGTTGAAGATTTTAAAATTATGTCAGCAAGAGCACCCAGTCAAATTAGTTTCAAAATATTCAACAGCATCTTTATTAAATAGTAAAGATACACAATTAATTACAACAACGCTTAGTCCGTCATCAATTAAGCGGTGGTGACGAACTTATCTATGACATTCATGATGTCATTAATTATGACATCATCTTACACATCAAATAATTGATTATGATGCCATATGATTGATGGACAAACTGGAAAGGTCCATTATCTCTAACAATTGAGTGAAACATCACCCATATCCAAGTCGGCAGAATTTGGTCCATGAATTATATGCTGTAGTAAATATCTTCCTTTAACCATTTAATGGTCAAGCTTTGTCAGAATAACTAATAATTTCTGCTTACTGCATGCTCATTTACATGCCAAGAGGACAGTTTTTGGAAATTTACCGCTGGAATGACTGGCTCAGTTATTGAGCCAGTCATCCCAGTGGAAAAATTCCAAAAATAGTCTTATACTAGGTTGCAAATGAACATTTCTCAAGATCAAATGCTGGCTTGGTCACTGAAGGGTTAATGTACATGTAGCTGAATGATTGCTTCAGAAGCAGGATTATAAAGGTGATACTTACCTTAATGACGCCCATGTACACTGGCCATCCTTGATGGTCTTTCATTAGATTCTGGATCTATTCAACAGAGTTAAGGTAATTACAGATATCTTATGACTTAATCAGATACATGTAATCATATTGTGTACTTAACTAAAGTAGGGTTCCTTTTAAAGAAATATGTGTGCCTTGCCGGTCACTATAAAAGTGGTCAAAGTGGGTTACAGTGGTCTAGTAATATGTTATCTAAAACGCATGATGCAGTCCATTAAAATTAGTTTAACCAACCATATTCTGACTGCTAAGCTTCACAATATTCAAACTGGAAATAAATCTGATAAGTATTACAATTGAAAACATACACCTTCTATATTGGCCAAGAGGCCCCTGGGCCTGTGTCGCCCACCTGAAGCACTGGCATATTAAGTAGAAAGGCCATAGATCCGACATGTAGAGACATATACCTTTTTGAATGTTGGTGGTTGGTTTAAGAGTATTGTTGTTTACTAGTTACATCTATTAAACATAGTTAGCAGACACACAGATAACTCATCCTGCCAGCCAGTAAAGCATTCAGAGTTACATCCCTTGTAAGACAAGGGGTTCATGCACTAACCATCACAGAATGATGCAGGGTACCAGGTTCAGTTTTAAAGCAACATTCCAATGGAATGATGCTTATGCATAATGCTCTACACAATATTGCCTTATTAGGAAGTTGAATGTCTGCTCGATCAGACCACTACTATGCAAAAAGCACATGACCAGTTAACATCCAATCAATGCGTTATTATAAAATTCCAGAGGCTGAGGTAATGCAATGCAATTAGCTCTGGCATAGCAGGCACAAGTTTCATTCTTTGTCTAAGTTTCATATGCAGCAGTCGAAGTATCTTAATGCTCTAAATTGTTCAAAAAATATTTGTAACTTGGTACCGATGTTAGTAAATGTTTGCTAACAGAAGTTATAAGACATTGGAAGGAATATTCTGTCATTTTAGAATTAATTTTGAGTAGAACTAATTTATGCATCTGTACATTGACAGTTTAAGTGAAAATCGAGAGAACGGGAATAAAGAGAGCAAAAAAAAGCGGAACAGGCTTAATTGAGGATTAATCACATCAATACTAAGTGTATTACGCAGGTGAAGGTGAAGAAATGAGCGGAAGACAGTCAAGAATCACCACTAGGCAGAGTCGATCGCCTGTGAGGCAACGAGTGCAGTCTGTGCAGAGGCGATCTGTCAGATTTGACAGTCCATCACGTGATGATAGCTTGTCACGTGAAGCTACATCCTGCGGCCGAGGGAGAGGAAGAGCCCGTAACACTACCAGGGTGAATGTGGCGGCTGGCGCACCAGTGTGGAGCAGTACAGCTCACGAGAATTGTAGAATGGCGGAAATTTGTCAGAAGTTGAAAGAGCGGGGGATTACCTGTCCTGTGAGTTTCAAAAAGACTCAATTAATTCAGCTCTTTAACTTGAACGTAAATGAGTCACGATCTGTCGGTAGCGCAGTATCCCATGGCGCGGAGGATACCGAATGCGGCCAATCGGGAGACAGGGATGCCATGACATCAGAGGGGAATTCCTAGTAGAACGGGGAAGCCACACGATTCAGAGCATGGATGAAAATAGATGTTTGGATGCTTGGCGTACAACTGGCAGACCGGGCGAATGCAGACGCAATGATAACAGTGCAAACGGCTCAGAGCTGCGATAGCTGAGAGAGCAAGTCGATATGTGCAGGAAAAAACTATCCGAATTGGAGGATTTTCGCGTCGAACACGCTAGTTCTCGCACCGACGTGAGTGCAAGTGAAAGATCACCACTTACGGGTACTAGTCGAAATCGGATTACCGGTGGAGAACTATCAAACGTATGTACAGATTTGCCATTAGTAAATAACAATACATCTAATCTTGACTCAACTTTTTCAGGGTTAAACATAGTTAGCAGATGCACAGATAACTCATCTTGCCAGCCAGTAAAGCATTCAGAGTTATCTCCCTTGTAAGACAAGGGGTTCATGCACTAACCATCACAGAATGATGCAGGTTACCAGGTTCAGTTTTAAAGCAACATTCCAATGGACTGATGCTTATGCATAATCCTCTACACAATATTGCCTTATTAGGAAGTTTAATGTCTGCTCGATCAGACCACTACTATACAAGAAGCACATGACCAGTTAACATCCAATCAATGCGTTATTTTAAAATTCCAGAGGCTGACGTAATGCAATGCAATTAGCGCTGGCATAGCAGGCACAAGTTTCATTCTTTGTCTAAGTTTCATATGCAGCAGTCGAAGTATCTTAATGCTCTAAATTGTTCAAAAAATATTTGTAACTTGGCCACCACCGCCCCCAACCTGAAATAGAATGTGAAAAGCAAGTATTGTGACACAATAAGTACGGACGTCAGACACAATGTTGCCTACGCCTATGCATTCAGCACTAGCCGTGTTGAGTCAATGAGCGATTCCAGTCACGCGCAATCAGGATAACTGGGTGTTAGCTCAATCATTCTCGGTAGCTAAGGGGACACAACCAAGCGCGACAAGCTTATCTTGTCTACACCAATGCATTCAGCACTAGACGTGTTGAGCCGACAAGCATATTATCTCATGCACAAGCTGGATAACGAGTGTTAACCCAATCATCCTCTCTAGCTGAGGGGATACGATCAAGCACGGCAAGCTTATCTTGTCTAGACCAATGCATTCAGCACTAGACGTGTTGAGCTGCTATCCTCCAAAAGTGTAAATAAGATACATTAGATATCAATATATAACAATGGTATTATATAACTGAATCAAAAAAGCATCCGCTTTTGTTTCTACGAGAATTCTTAATACTTACCAGATGTACTATTATGATAATGTCTATTATCTAGTCTAGCTCAAAATAAACAATTAAAACTCCGCACTCTCCTGGTCCTGCCCATACTGTGTCCGGGAATACCATAGCCGCAGGTACCGAGTCAATTCCCAATCACAGTCAGATTCGTCTTATATTTGCCTTGGCAAACTGCGAAAACAGCTCAGCCTCACCTCAGCGGGGCGGCTGAGGCAGGGCCATAGTACATCTGGTAAGTATTAAGAATTCTCGTAGAAACAAAAGCGGATGCTTTTTTGATTCTACTTCGAATAATACTTACCAGATGTACTATTATGATAAACTCCGGATTTCGACAGCCAGGAAATGCCGGTGGGAGGAGGTGAGGCTCGAACCAGCACTCACCAACCATCCAACAGAGAAGGTTGTGAAGAGACTAAAACCCTGGCATACGCTTGGGTTCTGCTATCTGACTCATAGAGTGCTAAACTTCCATGGTCTAGACCGCGCTCCCCCCCCCCCTCTTTTGTCCGCACAAAACCAGAGGGATGTCCATGGGGATGCAACACCCACCAGACCCATGTCAGCCCCAAGTCTCAGCTAGGGCAGTCCAGTAGAGTGCAAAGAAGCTACTACAACTTCAATCTTTGAAAAAACTATCAGTATATCGATTAGATTTTCAAATTGGAATGAGTCTCATGTCTGTATGAGAGGATAAATATACTCTTGTACCAGACTATTCACTTACTCAGTCTGGTATTTCGACTGGAAGTAAACATATTTATAGTCACTTAATTAATGTAAACACTCACCATTTTTGAGTGGTCGATCTGTTCTTGATCATCACAGGAGCTAGGCCCAATCCACGGTCGTACTCAGTCATGTGCATAGCGCTTGGTCAGTGTAGGCGGAAGACTTTTGTGATGTGTGCGAAGTAGTGGTCGGACGTGGCTTAGTTTAGGTTCGACAAATTGGCGACGGCTACTGGATTAAGTGTGCTGGAGATGTCGCGAAGGTAGAAATCAGTGAATGACGACTCGGTATGCCATTGTGCTACAGACATCACCTGCTCTAATGAGACACCCTTATAAAGGGCCGATGATGCTGCTAGTGCTCGGACCTCATGGGCATTCGCACGATCAATCTGCTTTCCTGTAGCGATCTTGTGCGACATCTGAATAGCGTCAACTATCCAACGAGAAATAGTATCTTTCGAAGCACGTAAATGGGGAACTTTGAGACATAACCACAGAGATTTTGGGTCGTCTCTCCACTCAGAAGTACGTTTCTTATACATCTTCAGACATCTGACAGGACACCAAGCACAAGAATTTGGGTCATGTCTAGTTAAACTTGGCAAATTGATCGGCTGTCCTGGATATTTAAGTGACTGATTCTTTGCCAGGAAACAAAGACGTGGAAGTAATCTTAAACCTTCACCCGTGACGACAAAACGGTCTTGTTCGGCAGAAAGCGCATGAATCTCGCTTCTCCTTCTCGCCGACGCTGCTGCAACCAAGAAAACTGATTTAATAGTTAACAGTTTAATGTCAATAGATCTAATCGGTTCAAAGGGAGCATGCCCTAAAACTTGTAGAACAAGAGATAGATTCCATGATGGGATAGGAATTGGCTGTCTGGGTCGCAGATTGCTCATTCCTTTGATAACTTCATTCAAGGTGTCATTCTCCACTCCCTCAATGGCGAGACTAGGAATGACCGAAGCTAATGCAGACTTATATGCTGCTAGGGTAGAAGGTACAAGTTTGTCAACTTCGTATAAATGACAGATAAAATCTGCTACGTGTTGAACAGATGCAGAAAAGGGATCAATATCTTTTCTCTCACACCACTGTGCAAATTTGTTGATTCTATAATTATATGTCTTTGTGGTTGAAACTCTTCTGGCTGAAGCAACAAACTTCGCTGCTTGCTCAGAAAAGCCACCCTCAATTGCACGCTGCTTGACAACATCCATGCAGTCAATTTGAACATTTCTGGTCTGTCGTGAAGGTACAGACCCTTGTTCTGAGAGATTACATCTCTTGTGTCTGGAAGAGGGATTGGACTGCAGACCAGAAGGTCCAGCAGATCCGTAAACCATGATCGGCCTGGCCAATAAGGGGCGATCAGTAGTACTTGGCACATCCCCTCTCTTATCTTTGCCAGAACTTTCGGGATGAGAATTGTTGGAGGATACACATACGTGTACATTCCCTTCCAACTTATCGCCAGTGCGTCTACTGCTAGAGCTAACGGGTCCGGGATCGGTGACACGTAAGTGACCATCTTTGCGTTCTGATTCATCGCAAATAGGTCGACATTTGGCTTGCCCCATTGTTTGAATAGAACCTCCGCTACCACTTGGTTGAGCTGCCATTCCGTCGGACGACAAACCGTCCTTCGACTGAGAGCATCCGCTAAGATGTTCAATCTTCCTGGAATGTGTGCTGCCCGAAGAATAATATTCCTCTCTTGGCACCACAGCAGAAGGTTCCAAACCATCATACACAACTCCGGTGATCTCATCCCGCCTTGGCGGTTTAAATAAGACACCACTGTTGAGTTGTCTGTCCTTACTACGACAATCTTGTCTTGAATTAGACTCTCGAACTTCTGCAGTGCAAATACCACCGCTAATAGCTTGAGCACATTGATATGTTTCTGCGCATTGGTCCGATCCCATTCCCCTGACACTGACTGATTGTCCAATACCGCTCCCCAACCTATCAATGATGCATCCGTGAATATGGACATCTGAGGTTGAGGAGGTTGTAGAGGAACACCTCGCAGGAGATTCTGTTCCGATAACCACCACTGAAGGTGGAATATCAATGGTTCTTTTACTGGTATTCTCAGAGATAACGGATCTGTTCTCTGTGACCAGAACGACATCAAATACATCTGAATCGGCCTGCGCCTGAGTGCCGCATATGGCACCACCTTCTCCAGAGATACTAGCAAACCCAGTATTCTGAGAAATTGACGCGCTGTCAGATAGGCTCCTAGAGAAACCGACTCCAACACTGCAATCAGGCTTCTGACTCTGCTCTCCGCCGGAAAAGCTACGCCGTCCCTGAGATTGAAAAAAATTCCCAGATAAACAAACTCCTGGGATGGAGTCAGTTCTGATTTCTCTAGATTCACAATTCATCCTAGCTTCTTTAACAAGTCTAGGACTACTTTCAGATTGCTGCGCAGAGTGACTGGATTCCCCGCCTTTAGCAGCCAGTCGTCTATGTAAGTGTGAACAGCTATGTTTCTCCTGCGAAGTAAAGAAGTCACGGCGAGAACCACCTTGGTGAAGACCCTCGGAGCCGTAGTCAGGCTGAAGGGAAGAGCATTGAATTCCCAAACATTGTCTTGGAATGCAAATCGCAGGTACTTCTGAAAGGGAATTGACATTGGAATATGAAAATAAGCATCCTTCAGATCTATCGACACTGCCCACATGACTTTCCTCAGCCCTGTCATTACCGCTGCTACCGTCTCCATCTGAAATCTGGGAGAAAGAATAAATTTGTTCAACGGTTTGAGATTGAGAATTGGTCTCCACCCCCCCGGTACGCTTCGGAACTAGGAACATGATCGAATAGAAGCCCAGTGACGACTGATCGGTGACTAGGTGAATCGCCTTCTTCTGACAAAGCGATTCTATTTCTGACTGAATGGCGACTAGACGGTATAATTCCCTTGGAATAGGAGTCCATATTGGAGTCGATGTTAACGGAACTAACGATTGATGGATGAGCCAGTCCGGATCGTAGCCGTTTCTTATCCACTGACAGAGTAAACAGTCGCGCACGACCTGTTCCCATTGGTTTAGGAATAGCTGAAGTATGCCTCCGACGGACGGAATCTGCACACAGTTGTCGGTCGAGATTAGCCGACAAGACGCTAAATCGCTTGGGTGAAGATTCTCGACTCCATTTGTTTCCAAAGCCGCCGGTATTGGTTCCGCCGGAAACCCGTCAGGAACGAGCCCCACGGCCGCCCCGCGGCTTCTTGTGGTATGACAGTCCGGAACCGCCGCCACGACTATCCTTACGGTAGCCGCCTCGGCCCGAACCGCCACCCTTCCTGTCGTCCTCATACGGCCTCTTACTAGAGGGCTTGTATGCGGACGAACGGCCAGGCCCTTGTGCTCCGGATGGCCTATGGGCATCACGGGCAGAAGGGCGATCTAGGACGCTGTCTCTGCTGCTCCTGCCTATGCTGACGGTAGGACTGTTGCGGCTGAGTCCTCTTGGTCGACTTCCACGACTTGCCGACCACTTCTTGCTCCGCCCTCTTGGTCGACTTCCACGACTTGCCGACCACTTCTTGCTCCGCCACCATTGACGCAACCTTAGAGAGCGCTTGTCGTGCCGAGCCGCCGAACAAGCCTGGACCTATGAAAGGCGCAGAAGATAACGCAGCCCTCATCTCTGGTCCTGGTTCCACACAATCGAGAACCATTCTCCGTCGCTCTGCCAAAGTTCTCGTGATTACCCTGGCCAGGCAATCCTGAGACAGGCGCATGGTGTCCCGAACAATTCCGGGAGCAGCCTCTGGCACCTGTCCGCCTTCCGCCGTGCAGTCCAGCATACCCTGCAAGATGGTACACCCGTGCGACAGCGCAGCCATGGCTGCCCTAGCCGCATCCTCAATGAGCGTGAGCTCATTGAACGGGTCTTTGTTGGTCTGAGAAACCAAAGGACGTGACCGCCTCTTGGCCTTCCCAGCCAACAGCCTATTCAGCGCCTCACGTTCCGCAACGGAAAGCCGTGGAACCCTGGCGTACTGATGATAAGCCTGCTCCGGAAAATAGACCCTACTCCTTATCCCCTTCGGGGCCTTGGGCAACGCATAGTCTGGCCGAACCAGACGGTATGCCGCAACTTCCAACATGTCAGAAGTCTGCGTGTCCAACGGGAGTGTAGGCATGGCAGAAGAGCCACTGGACAGAGCGCTAGCCGCACGCTCTGACATTCGTTCCATCGCCGGATCGCGCTGAGATCCTAGATCAGATGCCAACCCGAGACGATTGGTCATCCATCCAAGAACCTGCACCCATTCAGCTTCGGTGCAGAAAGCGGAATCGTCCATCAAAGAACTCCCGTTTTCATCCTCCCTCTCTCCCTTAGATGAGAGGGCCACCGACGATCCTTGCTGAACGCTACGATATACGTCTCTGCCAGGACAGAGCGCATCCATAGCGCGACTACCAGCGGCACCAGTATCCAACGAATCGCCAGATACGGATTCCCCGCAGTCCATCGGCTCCAACACGGGATCCGGGACTACGACCGCCTCAATTACGGCTGGCACTGTCACTCCGATAGGAGCCGCACCTAACGCCGCCGGGATAGCAGCAGGAACCGCAAACCACGGCTCCGCCGGCATATCCGGTTGCACAAATCGCGGATGAAAAATGCCTGACGGAACGTCGACATCACCATCCGCCTGGCAAACCAGTACAAATCCTGAGGGCGACCCCTGGGACGTACTAGGCATCGCCGTCATTGAAAGATCCGGCATGCCGGAATCTTCCATCAGCAGCAAATCTTCCTCCTCTACCGACGGCTCATGAGCCGAGGACAGAGAAGGGGCAGGTGCATGACCCTCAGCAGAACTAGCCGGACCACCTAATGGTTGTCCTGCACCAGCTTGCCTCACCGGGACCGTGGACTGCAACGAGTCAAACATAGCCTTGAACTGGGCCGCCCATACGCCCAGTGCTGAATCCATCCTCTCATTCAGCCGACCTTCCAGTCCCAGCAACGAAACCTGCTGCAGCTTCACTGCCTTGTCCTTCTCGATACGCTCCAGCCTCGCCCGTCGATCCTTGTCAAACTCCGCCACCAATGCCGACGACCACTTGACGCACACATCACAAGGGCTCCCGACCTTACACTTAGCGCACGCCACACAGTGATGACCCAGATACTTCCGTTTCATGAACCTGTTGCACTTTCGGCACAACGTGTCCGGGTTCTTCGGTTTCTGCGAACACAGAGAAGAATTAAAACGCTGCACATGACAACCGATGACGAGCAATACGCACAATAGACTTGCTAGTTAAGATTTCTTAAACACATTAACTTTCTCTCAATTTAATGATAACAAGTCTTAGGCAGGAAATATTTGAAACTTTTTTGAGTGAAAATTTTTTTTAAAAACACAACTCAGCCTTTAACTAACGTTAAATAACCAAGAATAACTCGCCGATCACTACAAACACCCTCGACAATGAAGCGAGAGCTAAAATCGGCGACAACAGAGTGCCTGGATACACCAAGCCAAGAACGACATAATTCATGGGCGCCGCCATCTTGGCTAAGGGCGCATCCATCTTAGAGGAACCGAGTCGCAAGAGAAAATTAACTGAGTACCCGAATTAAAACTAAAAGTCAACGGGTACAGAAGCGACTCCAACAATGGCTATCATTATAAAACAATGTGTCAATTTAAGGAAATTTCAAACAGTCATTATGGCACGAATGTATAAATTCTAGATTGATACAACCTGCCCCTGTGATGATTTCCCCAGTTCCTCCATGAATCCAACGATGGTTTTCCGAAAAAACACGCTAAAACTGCTTATTTCAATTAATAAGAGAGCACTAAATACACGCGACTTTCAACAAGCGCAAAATAGACGAATCTGACTGTGATTGGGAATTGACTCGGTACCTGCGGCTATGGTATTCCCGGACACAGTATGGGCAGGACCAGGAGAGTGCGGAGTTTTAATTGTTTATTTTGAGCTAGACTAGATAATAGACATTATCATAATAGTACATCTGGTAAGTATTATTCGAAGTAGAATTACTGTTCACAGACAAAGATACTGCTGCTTGGAAGCATTCACTGTCATGATTGGGGGTCTCTAACAATCTCCTTCAGGATTAATGCCCAGGCATTGCTTCAGGAGGCAAAGGCTATCAGACAACCTTAATCGTGACAGTGGATGCTTTAAAGCTGCAGGTTGCTAATGTAACCCAAAACCTAAGAGCAGATGTTGCCTCTTATGTAAATTTGCCAAATGATAATTTGTCAAAATCAGGTTTTTGAAAACTAGCATTATGAGTTCAGTTGTGTGTGTGTTAAGTTTTTTAAACGAATTTGTGGGCAATTTTGGAAGTCCAATATGGCCACCAAACACGATACATTTTGATTGGTCCATGACAGCCATGTTTTTTTATGCATAAACTTCCCTTGAACACATTTTAATGGCCCTTAGTCCACAATCATATCTCACAAATGTTGGCCTTATCTGTTCAGCGGTTCTGGAGAGGTTGTTTTCGCGAAAACTACATCATCTAAGATGGCCGCCAAAACATTTGGCTAATCACGTTCCCATGAACAAACTTGGTCCAGCTCTTGCCCTAGATGATATTTCATGAGTTTTAAATCAATCTCCCAAGTGGTTTAGTAGAAGATTTTCAAATATGTTTCTAAAAATCGGCCAAAATCCAAGATGACAGCCGGCCAAAATTGGCCGATCGGCTTCCTTTGAACAAACTTGGATCTCTTTGTTCTAAGGATGCTTCTCCTGTCAAACATAATTTTAATCGGGCTAGTGGTTCTTGAGAAGACATTTTAAATTTCCCATTGGTTTAATATGGGAGTTTTTGGCAGGAAAAAGATCCAAGATGGTCAACAAACCAGTTTTCCGACAGTTTGAAGTGGAAATTTGAAATCAGCATACCCAAAAACCTGTATAAAACCAATTTCGGTTTCAAAATCCATCAAATAAAAGAATCCAATATAGCCACCAAGCCCTACATTTTGCAAACTCGGTTCAACTCTGATCTTTCTTGCGTTTTGAATAGACCCTTCAAGCTGTTTCGGAGCAAATTTTTAGACCTTTCTTAAAATTGGCCAAAATCCAAGATGGCCACCGACCAAATTGGCCGATCGGCTTCATGACAAACTTGGATCTCTATGCCCTAAGGATGCATCCTGCCAAATGAAATTGAATTCAGTTCAGTGGTTCACAAGAAGACATTTTAAATTTCCTATTGCTTTAGTATGGCAGGTTTTGGTGGGAAAAAGATCCAAGATGGCCATCAAACAGTTTATCTGACAGTTTCGATTGTGACAAATTTAAAATCAGCATACACAAAAACCTATATAAAACCAATTTCAGCTTCAAAATCCATCAAGTAAAAAAATTATGGCCACCAAACATGCTACATTTTGATTGGTCAATGATAGCTTTGTTTTTTATGTACCAACTTCATTTAAACAAACTTTAATGTCTCTTAGCCAAAACCATGTTACCCAAATTTTGTCCCAATCCATTCAGCGGTTCTGGAGAAGTTGTTTTCGACAAAACAATGTCATCCGAAGATGGCCGCCGAAACATTCGACCAATCAAGTTTGCTTGAACAAACGTGGTTCAGCTTTTGTCATAGATGATGGTTTATGAGTCTGGGATCGATCCCACCAGTGGTTTTAGAGATCTTTAAAGACATTTCTAAAAATCGGCCAAAATCCAAGATGGTCGCTGGCCAAATTGGCAGATCGGCTGCCTTTGAACAAATTTGGATCTCTATTCCCTAAGGATTTTTTCTACCAAATATAATTGAAATTGGCCCATTGGTTCTCGAGAAGTATACATTTTAATTTTCCAATTGCTTTAGTATGGGAGTTTTGGTGGGAAAACGATTCAAGATGGTCGGCAAACCATTTATCCGACAGTTTCTAAAGTTGTATATTTGAAATGAGCATATCCAAAAACCTATATAAAACCAAGTTTGGCTTGAAAATCCATCAAATGAAAAAATCCAAGATGCACCCCCCCCCCCCAAACACGCAACATTTTGATTGGTCCACAGCGGCCATGTTTCTTAACATTTCAACTTCCCTTGATCAAACTTTAATTGACCTTAGTCCGTAATTATATCTCACATATTTTTGCCTAATCCATTCAGCGGTTCTGAAGAAGACATTTTTGTGAAAATCAGGTCATCCAAGATAGGTGCAGAAGCATTTGGCCAAGCCCTCTTGAACAAACTTGGTTCAGCTGTTACCCGAGATGATGTTCCATGAGTTTTGATTAATCATATCATCGACGGCCAAATTGGCCGTTCCCTTTGTTTTAGCAAACTTGGATCTCTATGCCCTAAGGATACTTCCTTCTAAACATAATTGAAATCGGCCCAGTGGTTCTTGAGTTGTTTAAAGAAAAAGTTGATGGACAGACAGACAGACGGATGGTTGTCACAGCATAAGCTTACTTGGCCATTCTGGCAAGGTGAGCTAATAAGAGATAAATGCATTCACTAGAGGGCGTTATCAGATATCAGGGTAGCAATCTAAGAACATGTAGTGTGAAATTGTCTGCATACCTTGCCTCGCTTGACGCCTTTCAATGCCACATTAAACAGGTCATCAAGTATATCGCCTGGTCGGATCTTGTTCTGTGACACATTTGAGAGAAAGAATAGGTTTATTTATTCAGCAAAATGAAACTGAAATCTATTAAAGGAAATCACAAGAGAATTATTCAATAAAAACGCTAAAAATAAATGATATCAGATTTTATGAATGAAATCAAATTTGACAAATTTTCAGAAACCCTATCACTGTTAAAATTTCTATTAAAGTCATGGATTTTGACACACCAAGACATTCACAGTATGGCGGAATCGCGTAAATCATCAACCATGTGGATTCTGATTTACGCTACACATGTTTTCAGAATAGACTCGACTGGCATCTAACATACAGCTATAAAGTTGGACATAGGCTCAGATTCAAACTAGTTTATTACACACACGTATTAATCGTGCATCGTATTAATATAATGGTGCATGAATGAGCTGTTGTGAGTTATCAATAATCCACAACAAAATATTATTCACACGATGATGTCATTCTACAGCAATCATTCATGCGATGATGTCACTCCCATATTCCGTAATGAAATTTACAATTTCAGAATTCGAAAATATGAAAATAATACATTTTATTTTAACTAAATTATACAAAGCATCATTTGGCACACTTTAATCGTGTGTGTGTGAAGCATCAACCCACTTAATAAACCACACATACAGAATATAATGTCAAAAATTTCTATATTCATGATATATTTTTCAAATAATTTGACTGGTTGGCTGTAAGATTGCAGTACTAGTCATTAATTGTCACGGCAATCTTACAGCCAACCAGTCAAATTATTTGAAAATATATCATGAATATCAGGGGTAGATGAGTCTTCCTTTAGATTTTGAAGGTAGTTACCATGAGATGTGTGAGAGTATTCTGCATGCATGTTACACATACAGGCATAATGTATGAACTTATTACTTACATCTTCCTCCGCCACACTGCCTGAGTCCACAGCTAATACAACAGATCTGCCATCTATGTATCTGTGAATAAATACAGGCCACGTCTACTACATGATGTAAACTCACACATCTAATATGTATGAATTACATGATGTAAACCCACACACTATGAATTAAATGATAATCTGTAGCGAGTGTTGACTGAAAGCTGATGTAGCAACACTGTTCATTCAAATTAGCATAGGGAGTAATCAAATTGCCTAACAATTATTTTTACAATAATTTGACTGAATGTTGTCATTGATAGCAACAGCTTTCACTCTATTTATAGTCAAAGTATATAAAAGCTTTCTATTTGATCTATGACTATTTGCATGTGCGTGTGGTTTTGTTTTGTTTGAGAAATTCTGACCTGTGCAGACAATAGACTAAACAAATATGGCATCCAATAGTTACAATGATTATGGAGTCAGGGCATTGCATGCTGGGTAGCATTGCATGCTGGGTAGCATTGCATGATGAGTAAATTGAATGAAAATCAACAGGCATCTAATATCTCGTGCAAAAGTGTCTATAATTAATTGGACACAAGAACAAAGTCATATTACAAATAGGAAGGCATGTTCACATAATGAAAACAGAGAGCAGTTACTTACACACACACGAATGCACGCACGCACACACACACACACACACACGCGCACGCACACACACACTTACTGGAAATGAATGCCCAGATCTTTACAAGGTACAAACTCAAACAGTCTGTATATCTGTAGATACAAATAGGTGAGATCAGTCATGATACCTATATCATGGACATACAAGTTCAACATATGAGAAAATGAATCACTAGATTTCAATAGCCCATTTTGTTAAAACACCTGATAGACAATAATATTGGTTATACATGTGCTTTATGGGGTGTACATGCTTGTATGACCGGCACACATTCTCATGAGGGAGATGCATTGTTTGTGCGGATCAGACAAGCCTCTACATCCTACAAAACATAAGGAATTTATTACCAGACAGAGGGACAGATTAAGACTAGACAGCAAAACAGTGAATTAATTAGCCATATAATAGTGTACATTTCATCATGATGCGAGAATCTTGATCTGCAAAGACTATGTCATCTTTCAGCATGACGAGCATGTCAAATACTGCAATCAATATACTGAGGTGAAATGGATTACTCTTAGCATTGATTGTAGTAGGCCTATAGCTGTTTGTTTAATTGAAATAATTACATTTATATATTGACTACTGGCACCGCTTTATTGAACCTTTTAGACACAATTAATAATCTAAACGGACACTACTTAGATGTCATTTTACTGAACAGTAACAATAAATACCATTGCATAGCTCCCACGCTCTCCCCTCCCGTCCCTACTCAGAATAATCCAAATTATTCATGGAACCATACAGATATTTACTAAATAATTAAATTTATATTGGCAGCGGTTACTGACCAGTGTCATAGAAGATTGAATGTGCGTGAAGTACTACTTACTGGAAGCTTCCATGATTCATCCAGAAAGCTGGCATTCTGAAATATAGAACAGAAGCTATGTGCCAAATATGAATCAGCCTCACATTTCAATAAAACATAACACCCATCTACAGTATATGTATTACCCTTCACCTTTAAGTTGTGCGGTTGTACCTACATAACTTCATTTTTTATTTACCATTTGGAGCACTATAATTTAAGAACCCATGAATAATTAAACCTACAGGCTCGCATAAAATAACTCAGATACACACAGAATTAAAGAATATATATATATATATATATATATATATATATATATATATATATATATATATATATATATATATATATATATATATATATATATATATATATATATATATATATATATTATCGAGCCAGTCATTGTAGTGATAAATTTTCAAAAGTGGTCTCTGTCTATAAATAGACATTTAGGATATTATATATTTAGAGAATAGGAAAGCATTTTACTTTAACCATTTAAGTCATATCAGCAAAAAAACAGACTTCTACAGGGGTCTTAAGAAATGTCCATTTGCAGAGTAAGAGACTATTTTTGAAATTTTACCACTGGAATGACTAGCTCGATAACTGAGCCAGTCGTCGATAACCCAGCCAGTCATTCCAGTGGTAAATTTTCAAAAATAGTCTTCTCTTTGTCTGCAAATTTACATTTTCTTTGAGAAAATTGAAATTATCTTGAACCAATTGAAGACTTAGTGGGTTAATGCATAACTAGCTCACTCATGTTTGTGTAGTCTCGCACAGTGCTTAAAAATAGAGAGTGAAATCTCTCCATATAGAACACTCTATAAACCAAAGATCTCTCTAAGCTGAGCATATATTGTATTCTGGATTCAGTTTTTACCAGCGTTGATCTTCTCCAAATTTGGAGCGATGTAAGTGTATGGAGTCCAGAGCAGATATGCCAATTTTGGGGCCTAAAACGCAACAACAGCTTTTAGCAACAGTTTTCAAAATAGACATTTTACACAGGTCTCAATAATTCTGCTTCCACTGGTGTAATCTTCTCCAAACTTGGGTGGAAGCTTGCCTATGTGGTCCCGAACATGTGTGCCAATTTGCAGCCAAAGACTAAAATGCAACAGCTTCAGCAACATTGTTTCCAAAATATTCATTTTTGAAGCACTTTTCAACAACTATTAATAGAATGATCTTTTCCGAATTTGGGTTTGTGTGTCTGTGGATGTATGCCAATTTTATGGTAAAAAACTAAAACGCAACAGCAATATGTTTCCAATATATACTCTTTTGACCTAGCAGTTCCCTGACTAAGAATATACCAACGACGCAGGTATTGGACAAATTTGTCCTTGTTACATGGTAATTTAACTTCTGTAAACTGGAAACATTTCCATGCTATGCAAATTTATCAGTCAGATGGAGATTTAGTGTGGAGATGTAGGTATGGTTGGAAAATCGAACCAGTCATTCAAGGAAAATTTTCAAAAATAGTTTTGTCCTGGTCTGTAAAACTCTTGATTTTCTTGATCAATCCTGATCAGTAAAGAGTTAACGTAAATCTGATAGTCACTTACCTTGAGATTCAAATTAAAATTTATTTCAGTCAATTGAAACAGCAAAGACAGCAAAATTTCTGGAAAAAAATTTAATCAATTTAATTCATTAGTTTATTCCTTAACTAGACATTACAGCTGCACAAATATGCATAAGCTATGCCCTATCATAGAACAGGCAACACGAAAATTAGAATGATGCATTTTACAAATATGCCCTACTGTACTTTTTGTGAGGGGCCCCCTGGTAGTGTTATATTCCTTGCGAGTTTTAATTTTGAAATCAGCTACATTTCAATGTTTTATATAATATCACGTACATGATGTAATGATGATATCATAGAAAAAACTTACAACCATTGAATTCCAGACTTTCTGAAAAATCTGTCTTCATCAATCATATTATGGGGCACAATTAATGGAGGGATTCAATCTGTCACTCAAGAATCTGACATCATAATCAAAATATGTCACCTGTTAGTGAATGTAACAATCAAATGACGTAGCTCTATCAAGAAAGTGGCAACGGTCTGACGGTTACTATCGCAATTGCATGCCTTTGGCAGATTTACAATTTAATAAACATTCGCTTGAATACTTTGAAACTAATTTGCTGACACAGGCATCAGTAATTCCCAGTCCAATTAGTTTCAAAATATTCAATAGCTTACCCGTATAGCTACCTCGAAATTATGATTCTAGGAATTCCATGATAAAGAATTAAAACTGATTCAAGTGTGTGTAAAAGCAAGCGGAGCTTATCTAGACATATATCATGATCAAAATTAAATTCAAACAATAAATTAAATGAATGTAAATCAATTTAAATATTTGCTCACTCCCCATGGCAAAGTTAACAACTCACCACACAGAATCTCATTGCCAATTATTGACTGACCAGAATCATACCATTCCTGATTCAGAAAAAACAATATTAATCATAGAATTACATTGGCTGAAATCAAATGATATATTTGAAGACACAGGGAAATGAAAACAATTCTAACTAGAAGCCTGCATGCATGTTGAGCTATTAGGTCATTTTTGAAAAACTTAACATTTTCATTCTTGCCACATGCCAGATACTTGACACTAAACTGTAACATTCTTCTAGTTCTTGCCAAACACTTGTTACATACCAGACATTTGTCACATGCCAGCCACTTGTCACATGCCACACACACACACACATCACACACCATTTGTCACATGTCAGATACTTGTCACATGCCAGACACTTATCGCACACCAGACACTTGTAACATGCCAGACACTTGTCACACACCTGTCACATGCCACACACCTGTCACATGCCAGACACCTGTCACATGCCAGCCACTTGTGAGATGCCAGACACTTGTCACCTGACAGACACTTGTCACATGTCAGACACTTATCGCACCCCAGACATGTGTTACACGCCAGACACGTGTTACATGCCAGACACCTGTCACACGCCAGACACTTGTCACATGCCAGACACCTGCCACATGCCAGACACCTGTCACATGTCAGACACTTGTCACATGCCAGACACTAATCGCATGCCCGACACTGGGCACATGCCCGACACTTATCGTACACCCGCCACTGGGCACATGGCAGACACTTATCGCATGCCCGACACTGGGCACATGCCAGACACTTATCGTATGCCCGCCACTGGGAACATGCCAGACACTTATCACATGCCCGGCACTGAAAACATGCCAGACACTTATCGCATGCCCGACACTGGGCACATGCCAGACACTTATCGCATGCCCGTCACTGGGCACATGCCAAACACTTATCGCATGCCTGACACTGGGCACATGTTAGACACTTATCGCATGCCTGACACTGGACACATGCCAGACACTGGGCACAATTTTCATCACTATGTTGAGCCATCATCCGCTTTGCCTCGGGATCAACAATGGAGGAATCCAGTTTTAGATACATGTGTGCCTCACCAATCTTTAGCTTAGTTCCATGTACCCTTCGCCCATGTTAGGATCAATCGATCACTGAACTCCCTGACCATCAATTTTCATAAAACTATACAGGTAAGCACCCAGTCAAATTAGTTTCAAAATATCCAACAGCACGTTTATTAAATACTAAAAACATACACTTTATACAACAATGCTTAGTCCGTCATAAATTATGCATTCGTGACGAACTTAGCTATGCCATTCATGATGTAATTGATTATGATGTCATTCTACATGTCACGTAGTTGATTATGAGACCATATGATTGATGGATAAACTGGAATCCTCCATTGAGCTGCAGTACAAAAGTTGGGAACCAGTAAGAACTGGATTATCTGATCATGTCACAAATGAAGAAGCCCTATACATATGAAAGCTTTCACATAAGCGACTGTTGAAGCTATTGAACCAGATTGGCCTGGATGTTGTCGCTGCCGTTGGCAGCCAGAAATAGCATTCAGTCAAATAAGGTTAGACACATTCACTAGATTCCCTGCATGGTTGCCGAGATACAGAATAAACGAAATCACAGATTTCTTTTTTCACAAGATAGTTGATACTTACCACCCTGTGTTATTTCCCAAATATCGGCCTAGCTTAAAGACACAGAATTAAAAAGAAACCGCCCCCACTGGGCAGGTTACTCAACTGACAGTCCAGCGGATGTACGGGCCAAACTTGCGCATGCGCAGGACTGACTCATTCTCTTCCAAATTATTGGCGAACATAATTGCAACATAAAACGCCGATAGACCTAGCCTCTGTGGGGCGGAGATGTCAGGATCGTATCAGGGTGGTAAGTATCAACTCTCTCATGAAAAAAGAAATCTGTGATTTTGTTTATTTCACATCAAGTGTATAGTTACCTCCCTGATACACTATGATATAGTCAGAATTCGTAAGAGAATTCAGCGTAAGGGAGGCGAATGTCAGAAGACCGGCTCATCCCTGGAAGAGCAAGCTCTTTTGCTTCTGGAGCACAAAAACACTATCAGGAAATGACTTGTACATCAGATAACACGACCAATGTTGAGAGTAATGACCATTTAACATTCGCTCCCCCCCCTCCCCCACCCCTTTTAAAGAGGGAGCGATGACCTCAATGTCCTATATGCTCTCTATAAGACATCGGACGAAAGCCTCATTTCGTTTACTCTCTGATGGAATCACAAAGAACACAAACCATCACCATTTTAGTAAATAATAAAAATCGTGACAAAAAATAACCATCACCAACCATAGGACTAACCTATTTTGACGACATTCCCTTTAATCACCGCTGGCAATGATAGGCACAGTACGGAAAAGCCGGGATTCCCCCACTAAATTGCACTGTGTGTGAGTCAACTGCCTTATGTACAATATTTACACGTATATACAGAATTAACTTTTATGTAAAATTGATAAGGCAAGTGGATTTGACGTGTCAGGGGGTAATGATCTGTAAAACTACTCACATTGCCATTGTGCTACTGACATAATGTCATCCACCGGCACTCCATTAAACAGACCCGTGGATGTCACTACGCCATGGACACTGTGAGCCTTGGCCATGTGAACTTGTTTTCCCGTGGCGGCTTTGTGGCAATACTGGATGCATTCCACAATCCACCTAGAAATGGTATCTTTAGAAGCTCTCCCATGAGGTTCAATGTAAGATATCCATGCACTAGGGTCCATCCGCCATTCTTGTGTACGTTGTTTATAACATGTTAATGCACAGACAGGACACCAAGCCTTTGAATTAGGATCAAACCTAGTCAAAGTGGGTAAAACTATAGGCTGACCAGGATATTTTAAAGACTGTTTTTTCGCCATAAAGTTAACTCTAGGTAGAAGCCTAAGGCCTTCCCTTGTAACCACAAAACGGTATGGCTCTGCTGACCAAGAACATATTTTACTTCTTCGTCTGGCTGACGCTGCAGCAATCAGAAAAACTGTTTTAAGCATCAACATTTTCATGGAAATGGAGCTTAGTGGTTCAAAGGATTTATTCGCTAATACTTGAAGCAGTAACAATAAACTCCAAGATAGAATCACTGGAGGATTCCTTGGTCTTAGATTACCCGTGCCTTTGATTAAAGTATTTAGATTACATACTTCATCACTTCCCCTATTAGCCAAGCAAGGGATAACTGACATTAAAGCTGACTTGTAGCCAGCAATAGAGTACGGCTTGAGGCTATAGGCATCAAAAAGGTGACAGAGGAAATCGGCTACTGCCTGAATAGATGCATCTATTGGATTAATACATCTTTTTGAGCACCATTCAGCAAATCTTTTGCTTTTATAATTATATGGTCTGGAGGTTGACCCCCCACCGCCTTCTGGTTTTTGCCATAAACATGGCTGCTTGCTCAGAAAAGCCCTTAACTGCTGATTCCTTGACATCCTCGCAGTCAATTGGAACATTGATGGGTTGTTGTGCAAGGCCTTGCCCTGGAAGATTATGTTGTCCATCACAGGTAGAGGAACAGGATTGCAGACCAGAAGGTCCAGCAGATCCGTATACCATGATCGGCTTGGCCAATTTGGGGTGATCAGAAGCACTTGGCATTCCTGCTGCCTGATTTTCTGGAGAACTTTTGGAATCAGGATTGCTGGCGGGAATGCGTATGCATATATTCCCTTCCAGCTGATAGCTAACACATCTGTTGCAATAGCGCTCAGATCTGGAATCGGAGACGCATACGTTATCATCTTTGCATTCTTGTTCGCTACGAATAAATCTATGTTGGGCTTGCCGCAGTGGTTGAACAGACGGTCCGCCACACATTGATTTAGTTGCCATTCCATGGGAAGAATGCTCATTCTTCGGCTTAATGAGTCTGCTAATAGATTTAGCCTTCCAGGAATATGAACTGCTTTCATGGAAATCCCATGATCTAGGCACCAGCAAAGCAGTTTCCATGTCATCATACAGAGACTGGGCGACTTCGTTCCGCCCTGGCGGCTTATGTAAGTCACTACTGTTGTATTGTCTGAACGAACCAGAACAATCTTGCCCTTGACCTTCTCTAGGAAGTGTTCCATGGCTAAGACTACTGCTTGCATTTCTACCAGATTGATATGTTCTTTTGACTGATCCAGATTCCAAAGCCCTGATACTTTGTGTTCTTCCAGGCAAGCTCCCCATCCCTCCATTGATGCATCTATGTACATCGTTAACTGACGGTGGGGAGATGACAACGTCACCCCCGCCAGAAGTCTCTCTTTTCATCCACCATTGAAGGTGGTGAATAAGAGGTTCCAACACTGACACCTTTGAGTCCAGAAATCCCGTACTCTGGATCCACTATGTCATGAGAAATAACTGGATAGGCTGCCGGCATAAGGCTGCCTGTGGAATGACTGGTTCCAAAGAAACCATCAACCCCAGCATTCTCAAGTAGACATGTGCCAGGCCATGACGACTGTTGCACACTGACTGTATGACTGAGATGAGTACTTCTGCTCTCTCCTGAGATGGGTAAACATACCCTATCTCTAGATCGAAGAACATGCCCAGGTAAACAAACTTCTGGGATGGCGTTAGCTCTGATTTTTGGAAGTTTATTATCCAGCCTAGATCTGTAAGAGTTTTCAAAACTATCCCCAGATTTGTTGATAAACTTTCCTGATTGTGTGTTTTTAACAGCCAGTTGTCTATGTACGTGTGGACTGCTATCTGTCTCCTGCGGAGGTATGATGTCATAGCGTGGACCACTCGAGTGAAGACCCGAGGAGCCATCGATATACCAAATGGGAGAACCCTGAATTCCCATTGGTAGCCCTGAAATGCAAATCTCAGGAACCAATGAAAGCTCCTCGCAATGGGAATGTGAAAATAAGCATCTTTTAGATCTATTGATGCTGTCCACATTTCATTCCTCAATCCTGCTAACACCATTCTTACAGTTTCCAGTTTGAAACTTGGTGTGAGGATAAACCTGTTGAGAGGTTTGAGGTTGAGAATTGGTCTCCACCCTCCAGTGCTTTTTGTCACTAGGAACACGGTTGAATAATAACCTGGACATTTCTGTGCAGGTTGAATTGCATGTTTTTGTATGAGGGATTGACTTTCTTCCTCTATACACAAACACTGATCTGGATCTCGTAAATTTTGAGTCGAGATTGGAACCAGAGACAGGCGCGATGGCTCGCTTGATATCCAGTCGGGATGGTAACCAACTGCAAGCCATCGCAAGACTGAGCGGTCCTGAGTAATCCGCTCCCACTCTTGTATGTGGCAGGCCAGACAGCCTCCCATGGGTGCACCTAAGGATTGGGGTGGACCCGAATAGTGCAAGAGTTGCCCTGTCTCTGGTGGCTGTCTTAGCAGTACTGGTATGACCCTTGTGCGTGCCTGCCTATCAGGCTCGGTTCCCGTGGCCAGAACCCTGTGCTCCTCTGCCACCTGGAGTTCCGGCTTGATGTTCACCAGCCATTGACAAGCATCCAGCCAGTCCTCCTTGGTAGCCATCTGTGAATGTTTGATGAGCCTAGGGCCTTCGTCGTCCTCAACCACATTCCCTGGTGGGGTAACAGCAGGAGCTGGAGATACTCCTGGACAGCCAGGGACGCCATACGGACTCACAAGGGCCGGCATGGCTTGTGCCGTGGCTATTCCAGGAGCTGGACCTATGGCGTCATGGGTGGCTAAATGCATGACGTCATAGTCTGGGCCTTCCTCACGGTAACTCTCGGCAAGCCGAGGGATACAGTATGGATGGCCATCGGCTCCTAGCCAGCCTAGCTGTTGAGCCGTGAAACCTACTCCCGAAGAAGTAGTGCCATGTTAAAGATCACCCATGGGTCCCCTTGGGGCCGGATGGGTTTCCGTTTCCATGGCCATCGGCAGGCCATAACAGTGTCCTCTTTTTCCTGCCCAGAAAGATTAGATGCCAGGCTTGAAAAGGGATCAAACTGGACCTGGGCAGGAGGGCATCGTGTGAGGCGCTGATACCCTTAGCCTTAGGCTGCTCTAGAACGTTTGATAAGCGAATGTCCGAGGCCATGGCTTTCGCTCCCGGGTCCACGGGCAAGGCAAGCCTCAGCGCCGGACCAGCAGGAGCAGTCTCTGGGTCTCTAACGAAAACTGGTTTCCTAAGAGAACCAGACCCAGAGACGGGAACACTCTGTCCTGGAGGAAATGAGGAAGACAATGACAAACTTGAACCGGGAAGCAAGCTGCGAAGCAACTCCAGGACAAGATCTGTGATTGTCTTCTTCATTTCCGCCCATCATATCAAGACGGAAGGCCTCCATGTCTGACATGGATGCCTTCCTCTTCTTACCACAAGACTCTTTGTGAAGTCGCCTTTTCTCATCCACCACCCAGTCCCTTACCTGTTGATTTATAAAATCAGTGAAAACCTCTACCGGCCACGACTCACACACATGGCAATTTATTAAGGGCCTGCACATACTGCACCTAGTGAAGTCATGAGGGAAATAGCGGGCTTTCATGAAACAGTGGCAGGAAGGAGAATTTGTTTTCAATGACCCTCTGAAACGACACAAACGGAAACAATTAGTTTTTAGCTATGATGTACGAAAAAACCAATTGCAGAAGGCTAATAAATTCCTCAAGGAAAATTTAGGCCACTAGATGAAACTATAAGTCAGGACCATAGAAAAACACTATGGGCCTGACTAAAAGTAAACAAATCCTAAAAACTTCTTACTCTCCTACATGAAAACATAGGAACAATTAGAATTTGAACTTGAATACTTGAGAGGCGAATGCTAGACTCAACACTCAAAACAAAGATACATTAGTAGTTGAACTTTATAAACACAATGAACTTATGCAAACCATCAACAGAAATAAATAACGCAACACTCGGTCATAAAATTTCCAAATATTTTTAGAAATAAAAGGACTGAAAGTTGTTGTCTCTCCATACTAAACCTCAGAAGACAACTCCTGAAGAACGAGTGAAGTCTGATGAACAACAACAGGAATACCTGATCCTGAATCCAAACTTTGTGGTGGGGGGCGAATGCAGAAAAATTACTTCTTATGGTAATAATTCCCTCTGCAAACTCATAATAAATTATATGGGCCCAGAAAACCAAGTATGAATTATTGTTCAAATAAAGGATGCTGTCAGAAATCAGCTAAATGTGTCTGAAAATACAAAGCACAACATGCGTTAGCTAATATATAGGCCTCCCCCATA
This sequence comes from Chaetoderma sp. LZ-2023a, assembly GCA_034401795.1. NCBI lineage: Eukaryota > Metazoa > Mollusca > Caudofoveata > Chaetodermatida > Chaetodermatidae > Chaetoderma > Chaetoderma sp. LZ-2023a. Next base: position 58,870,847 of record CM067372.1, read on the forward strand.
AAAGAGCTAGCCTAATATAGATGTATCCATGAGTTAGCGCGAATCCCTGATATACCATCCGAGTAACATGCACATTTTTATCAATAAATTTACTAAAGTACAACTGATGGCTAGGATGCATCCTCCGGCGACTTTACACATTATAGGAAGTCAAAATCAAGTTGCAGAACAACTTAAAGCTTCAAAGCAAAAGCAAAACTAGAAAGCGTGTTGCAATGGCAGGTCAATAATTTGGGAAGAGGAAGAGACAGCACCGCCCATGCGCGAGTTTGGGCCGCACATCCGCTGGACTGTCAGTTGAGTAACCTGCCCAGTGGGGGCGGTTTCTTTTTAATTCCGAGTCTTATTGAAGCCAGGTCGATATTTGGGAAATATCATAGAATATCAGGGTGGTAAGTATACTCTTGATGTGAAAATAGCGGGATTTTAGGAATAAAATGATTACTTGAGGTTAAAAGTCAAGTTTTACTATAGCTTGTGGAAGTCTCAAAGTGAGCATCAGCTATCGTACTCAATAAAACTGAATAACTGTTACTTTATTACACAGCAATCATTCTCCTTTAACTAGAAATCTGATTTCAATTTTTGATCTGATAGCCACATTTGTGCATAATATGACGAGTATACCTACATTCATCATGTCATATGACTAGTATACCTTCATCCATCATGTCATATGACTAGTATACCTTCATCCATCATGTCATATGACTAGTATACCTTCATCCATCATGTCATATGACTAGTATACCTTCATTCATCATGTCATACAACTAGTATACCTTCATTCATCATGTCATATGACTAGAATACCTTCATTCATCTCGTTATAGGACTAGAATACCTTCATTCATCTCGTTATATGACTAGTATACCTTCATTCATCATGTCATATGACTAGTATACCTTCATTCATCATGTCATATGACTAGTATACCTTCATTCATCATGTCATACAACTAGTATACCTTCATCCATCATGTCATATGACTAGTATACCTTCATTCATCATGTCATATGACTAGTATACCTTCATCCATCTTGTCATACAATTATTATACCTTCATCCATCATGTCATATAACTAGTATACCTTCATCCATCATCTCATGCAACTAGTATACCCTCATTCATCATGTCATATGACTAGTATACCTTCATCCATCATCTCATGCAACTAGTATACCCTCATTCATCATGTCATATGACTAGTATACCTTCATTCATCATGTCATACAACTAGTATACCTTCATCCATCATGCCATATGACTAGTATACCTTCATCCATCATGTTATATGACTAGTATACCTTCATCCATCATGCCATACAACTAGTATACCTTCATCCATCATGTCATATGACTAGCATACCTTCATCCATCATGCCATATGACTAGTATACCTTCATTCATCATGTTATATGACTAGAATACCTTCATTCATCACGTTATATGACTAGTATACCTTCATTCATCATGTCATATGACTAGTATACAATGTACCTTCATCCATCATGTCATATGATTAGTATACCTTCATCCATCATGTCATATGACTAGTATACCTTCATTCATCATGTCATACGACTAGTATACCTTCATTCATCATGTCATACGACTAGTATACCTTCATCCATCATGTCATATGCATAGCATACCTTCATTCATCACGTTATATGACTAGAATACCTTCATTCATCACGTTATATGACTAGTATACTTTCATTCATCATGTCATATGACTAGTATACCTTCATTCATCATGTCATACAACTAGTATACCTTCATCCATCATGTCATATGACTAGTATACCTTCATCCATCATGTCATATGACTAGTATACCTTCATTCATCATGTCATACGACTAGTATACCTTCATCCATCATGTCATATGACTAGTATACCTTCATCCATCATGTCATATGACTAGTATACCTTCATCTATCATGTCATATGACTAGTATACCTTCATCCATCATGTCATATGACTAGTATACCTTCATTCATCATGGCATACTAGTATACCATCATCCATCATGTCATATGACTAGCATACCTTCATCCATCATGTTATATGACTAGTATACCTTCATTCATCATGTCATACGACTAGTATACCTGCATAAGATGCTGCCGTCTATGTAGCATTTCAACAGGGACTGCCAACACCTTCTTCTTTAAGGCGGCTCTGAGAAACAGTCGGCCACGGCCTTGTGTGTTCTGTGTCTGTGCAGTAGAACAAACATCTTCCTCAAACACCTATATTTACGCACACGGATCACAACAGTCTTTAAAGGTCATATTTGGAGAAATCCCTTTTATGTACAATTTTGCACATATTTAAGGCATTATTGTATAGTAATTAATAACAAACCAGCTGTATGTGTCTAACATTCACCAAATAGCTAATATTAAGCCGTGAAGTCGGCGTATGATCGAATACACAAAATTACGTGATGACTTACCTCCCTTGATTTTGAGCGCTTCGGCATCAATAATGACGCAATAGTGGAACAAGCTATTATACTGTAACGTTGAATACACGCAGCTTCGTCCAACTTCAGCAGGAAATAAGTACAGTTTGGTTGCATTTTCCCAATCAGGCAAAGATAAAAACAGCTTTTTCAGGTCTTATGCCAATAAAAATAATAGAAAGTTATACGTTGATTGATTTTAACCCTAAATAAACAACTGAACATAGAGTCTAATGCGCGCTAGCGGAATGAGTTTTTTGTTGCTGAATTAAATACATGTGCATACATTAAACAGACACAGGTCAGCTAGATCTTTCTTATCTGTCTAAAACAAAAATTGTATGAGATCTCAAGGCATTTTCTTTAATTCTGACATTTTTGCTGCGGCTACATAGGCTACATGGTTTAGGCCTAGAGGGTGGGTGTGTAGTTAGAATCACGCAAAAACGGCAACAGCTACGAAAAACCAATGCAGCAGATTTTTCTCGGTTTTATGTTTCCAGGCATGTTTTACCTAACATGCATAGGCCTGTGTTACTAGTAAGATTACAGTTGAATATGCGAAGAAAAATAATCGATATTACATAGGGGTGGGAGGTGTATGGGGTGGGGTGCAGGGGGCAGGGGGCTGCCAGTTGGGGAATCGACGGGCCTGCATATTTTCACGTTGATGCAAAGCATATTATTTTGAGAAATTACCAATGGGCGTATTGAAAATTACCACCGGGCGATAAAACAAGCATTCAGTGTGATGGAACCACATAAATAGTAGCAGATGAACGAATTAATAGGAAGACTGACATATCGGTTATCGATCGTCTCTCTTTCAGTTCATGTGGACATCAATGAAAGCTTATAGTAAACAAACAATTTTGACAGCCTTAGACGCGTAAACTATACAACGTAAATTTGTGCACTGTTAATAAACGTAGGCCTATCTAAATATGACAATTTAGCTCATCTTACATCTGTTATATTTATTATTGTCACGTTTTTTGCGCATCTTCACTCATATATGTGCTTTTTCAGTATACACGAAAATTGTACACACTCAGGGCCAGCATTTGTCTCTAGTAGGTAAACCTACAAATTACTCCAGTAAAAGCGTTGGAGAGCGAGTGTCGTTATGTGTAAATTTATACGTTAGCTACATTACATTCAAAGAAGTGGTAGATATATACCCAGAATTTACCTCCTCGCCCACATACATATAGGATACGCACGCATGTGTAGGCCTATGATTAGAATGACAGAAAACATAAGTGGAAATGTGTAGGCCTGACCACAGGTATTTTTGGCACAATTTTTGCAACTGAATGCGGTGTTATTTGCTTGTTCAAGTAGGTCAATCACGTAGCCTATGAGAAGTCCACCTCTCATCTAAAAAGGGGGTTTTCGTGACAGAGATATTCATATTTAAATATGGCATCGGCGCTATTATAAACTTCTGACTAATGTCTACCGGGAATATCATTGAGATCATTGCCTATTTCAAAATTCATTGCTAAATACAATACAGTGAAAAAGTTACCCTGGTTAAACAGTGTTGCTTGTATTAGCTTTACTTAGCGGTTGTTCCACTATGACACCACAGCTGCTTGGAATTCAAGGGAGGTAATTCATGACGCGATATTCTAAAGCTGTGTACTTTATCGGGAATAGATATAAAAATATGCCATGTATTAGCAAATTGATAACAGCTCTATGATTTGATAGGTCTGGAGATATTATAATGTCTTAAAATACACTCTCCATATATGACCATTAACCCTTTAATGGTCAAATTAGGTCCAGAAAATCTAACTATCTGATTCATGAACGTCCATTTGCAGGCCAAGAGAAGACTATTTTTTTACATTTATCACTGGAATGACAGGTTCGGTTATTGAGCCAGGTATTCCAGTGGTAAATTTCTAAAAATAGTCTTCTTTTAGCCTTCAAATAGGCATTACATTAGAGCACAAGAGAGGCTAGTTTTGGCTGGCTTGACCATTAAAGGGTTTACATTGAAGACTTAAAGGCGTGGCTGATGGGTCTGTCTGCTAATAGTCATAACAGCATTCACACATACAATTGAAACCCAGCTCAGACAAAACATTTTTCCAAAATAAAACAAAACATAGGGTTAATTGATTTTGGACTTAATTTGATTGGAAGTTATTGCTGCCTAAGGAAACACTGGCTTCCGATCAAATTAAGTCTAAAATATTCTACAGAATATTTCTAACATCGTATTAACTCACATGTTTCTGTCTTTGCATTGGAAGCAATATAATTTATTTATGAGCTGTACTGTAGTACATGTACCATTGAAGACTTTGTTAATGTTAACAAGCTTTCACAAGTATGTGTGTTTGTGTGGAAGCATCGTCTGACTGCTGAGATTTGGGGGAAAAAATATTCCAAGGGCTATATCTCTGGACCTGCTAAATATTTTGAAAACAATTTGACTAAAGTCATTGGTGGCTAAGCCAACCAACAACTTTCAGTCAAATTGTTTTCTAAATATTCAACAGCTACAGAGTTATTGCCCATTGAAATTAATGCAGCCAAAACCAGTTTCTGCAGCAGTCTTTGCAGGCCAAGAGAAGACTATTTCTAAAAGCTTATCACTGGAATTCCTGGCTCAATAACCAAGGCAGTCATTCAAGCAGTAAATTCTCAAAAATAATCTTCTCTTGGCCTACAAATCGATATTTATTCTGCAAATATTTTGGGTTTTTTAATAATCATGTCCTTTTAAATGGTAAAAGAAGTTAAAGTCTTGAACATTACTACAATTGATCCTGTTGTATTAGAATTTTTAACCCTTACGAACCAAACAGAGAAAATCCTGTATGGTATAAGCAATATTCTGTTTCATATTTATTGATGTTATTTTGAGGATAATTGTATTGAAAGACACTGCTGCAGCTGCCTAAGGCAGCAATATATTCCCCCCACCCCCTTCATTCATCTTCATAATTATTTAACAGAACAGAATAGTTGCAGCATATGGTACCAACATGTTTTTGACAAATTTGTTTCAAAATATTCAAGTTTTCCTGTAAAGGTATCTTGAAGTTAAGATACTAGAATTGAAGGATTAATATTGAGTGAACCATGAAAGATATATCACTCTAGATAGACCTCACAGCTTTAGTCCAAGAAGTACTCATATATCACACTTGATAGACTTCACAGCTTTAGTCCAAGAAGTACTCATATATCACTCTTGATAGACCTCACAGCTTTAGTCCAAGAAGTACTCATATATCACTCTTGATAGACCACGCAGCTTTCGTCCAAGAAGTACTCATATATCACTCTTGATAGACCACGCAGCCTTAGTCCAAGAAGTACTCATATATCACTCTTGATAGACCTCACAGCTTTAGTCCAAGAAGTACTCATATATCACTCTTGATAGACCACGCAGCTTTAGTCCAAGAAGTACTCATATATCACTCTTGATAGACCTCACAGCTTTAGTCCAAGAAGTACTCATATATCACTCTTGATAGACCACGCAGCTTTAGTCCAAGAAGTCCTCATATATCACTCTTGATAGACCACGCAGCTTTAGTCCAAGAAGTACTCATATATCACTCTTGATAGACCTCACAGCTTTAGTCCAAGAAGTACTCATATATCACTCTTGATAGACCTCACAGCTTTAGTCCAAGAAGTACTCATATATCACTCTTGATAGACCACGCAGCTTTAGTCCAAGAAGTACTCATATATCACTCTTGATAGACCTCACAGCCTTAGTCCAAGAAGTACTCAAGTAACAAGCTTCAAAAGAATGGGTGGAAGTGCTGGAATTACAGTACAAACATGATTTATCCATTCAACTCAAGTGCGCTGAGGAATGTAGGCCACCATGACCTACCTTGGAGTCACATGGACAAATTTTGATATGTACTATCAATCGCCTAGATGCAAACATACCAAATATGTCCTGATGTCAAATGATGTTCAGTAAACAATCAATAGTAGTGATAAGAAAATTTTCTGATTGCAGAAGAAACATGTGTATATCAGGGGTGGATCCAGGATGGTTTTATGGCCATGGGCCCTGGAGGATTCCTAGAAACACTATCACCAATTCACAATCCCATTCTTCAGGAGATATATGGGTTCTCCCCACTACAAGAAAATGTTGCATTTTAAGGCAAAGAAGCTGTTGAACATTTTAAAAGTAAGTTTTTGACTGGAAGCTGTTGTTTCTTTAGTCAGCAACAACTAGCAGACAAATTACTTTCAAAATATTCAACATCATATGTCTTATACCATTAACCCTTTCACCAACAAATCCCTGAAAAAGTACATTCTTTATAATATAAAACTTATTCTGTTGAATACTTTGAAATTATTTGACAGGAAGCCCTAGTTTCCTAAGGCAACAATGGCTTCCAGTCAAATTAATTTCAAAATATTCAACAGTTTTCCTGTATGGTAGTGTTGAAATGAGGAATTCACTGGTGAAAGCGTTAAGACATAATTGTTTTATCAGGTTTGTCAGATTGAAATGGCAAAAATTATCAAAATATAGGTAGGGGCAGTGGTTTTTCGTGATAACAGAAAATGAATGGAATACAAGGAAATGGTAATTTGAAACGGTATTGTGATATTCACATGGAAATCAATGGAAAATTACATTTTACTGCAAAATATTTGTAATCTGAAGTACAAACATGACATTCCAGCGAAAATAAATGAGGTACGGAGAGATTTTCACATAAAACTGTACTTTTGTAAATTATTATCCACCCATATCTTCCCCCCCCCCCCCACCCCTCCCCCCCCCCCCCCCCCCCCCACCCCTCCCCCCCCCCCCTAACTTTGTACTCTCTTGATGCGCTAACAACACAAAGAGCAACAGAAATTTCAGAAATTTGGCAGTTTTATTGACTTTATTAAGTGCATAGGCAGATTAAATGATGTAAGTTGCATCAGCAATTTTGTGAAAAGGAAAATGGCAAATGTTGAAACGGAAAAATCACTGTCCCTCCATAGGAGTGTGCAAAAAAATATGTCATGCCTGTGTATATCATTAGTCAGACACTACCTTCTTGCAATCTTTGACAGTTGACACAGCCAGCTGGAATATTGGGTTTATCCTGTGAATCAAGATATAAAAAAAATACAATTTATATTTTTGACATGTTTGACTTTCAATGATCTTAATCACCAAAACCAGTTTTTTGTATGTCCATTTGCACACATCACCAATGAGAAGACTATTTTTAAAATTGACCACTGGAATGACTGACTCGATAAGCGAGTCACTCATTCCGGTGTCAAATTTTTAAAAACATTCTTCTCTTGATATGCAAATGCTGTTTCAATGAGCATATTTTGAAATTTTCTTGACCGATCAACAGCTCCCAGTTAAATTAGTTTCAAGATATTCAACAGCTTACCTGTTGAATTTAGCTAGAAATAGGCGGGTCACAGCTAGAAATGGGCGTGCCACAGCTAGAAATGGGCGGGCATAGCTAGAAATGGATTCCTCTATTGAGGTTTGTCACAAGCTAGATTGATATTAGTGGTGTCTATCGATTATTGATGATCACTCGATTACATCAATGATCGATTATGAAAATTCATAATCGATTGTCATTATTTATTTTTCATGTCATGTGCTGTCTTAAATCCTGAACTGATTGTAGCAATAGCTGCAACGCTAAAGTAAACAGCCTTTACTGTCGTATAAGATGATGGTGATGATGATGATGATGATGATGATGATGATGATGAAATGTTGTGGAAATAATCACACCACTTAACAGCACATGCCTTCATTTTTAATCATGAATGCTAGCGTTCAACAGGGGTGTACGAACATACCTCGACCCAGGAAGGGGGGCCTATGGGGTGCTATGGAGATACACTATGGGAGAGGAAAAACCCTATGTCTACGAACAAACAATGAAAGCATCAGCTATCGGCAATCTAAATAAATAGGGTATTATGATTAGGCTTACGCGATTTTTGCTTTGAAACATCGCGGTCGATTTTATTTTTAAAATCACGATTTTCGATTAAATTGTAGGTCCAAATTCCCAAAAGTATAAACCGGGGTAATGTGACTTGTTTCTAGAAAAGGTTGAAATAAATGATACAAAAATATCACGAAATTAGAACACATTTTCATGCGCCGAATTCTTACCATCCTACGTTTATGCTTAATGTATACCTTATATCCATCATCGCAGGAGTGAAATTATTAATTGGGACCGCCTAAATATTGCGTATAGTTTAATAAACATTATTTATAAAGAGATAAAATGTCGCCAAGAAAAAAATATAAATTACATGATGTATCAGCTTCTGCTTATAGCCTCCCTTTGTAGGACGAGTTTAGGTCATTATCGGAGTAACGCGAATACGTTAATATTAGTACCCAGGGAGATACTGGCCAATCCACATACATAGGACGGGACCTTTGAGTAGGTACGAGTGTAACAGCCTAAACTCATCCTATAGAGCAGTTTATAGTTGCTTTGAGAATGTACGATTTACATCTAAGAGTAATCAACAGAACGCACAGTTCAAAATCAAACAACCTGGAATGCTGTTGCTTTATTTTCTTTAATTTGACATGACAACCGAATCAAAAAGGAAAGATTATTACACCACCTGAAACTTCTAAGCCTAGAATTAAAAAGAATTATGTTCACTGATTGACTAACACTCTGCAACTAAGTATATGTTTGGCATTTCATGACAAACTCAGGGTCTGCAGCGAAAGAAAGAAAATTATATGGTGATTCGACGGAGTAACTAGCTGGTTTTCTCAATGACAAAGGTGTTACCTTGCTATTGCTAGCTTGTTTATTGTAGCGCTTTTTGTTGAGATTAGTAATTATTCGGCATGGCGGGATATAAACACAATGAACACAGGCGTGAATCGATTATAATTGTACTCATGTACTGATAAATTGCGACGGAAAGGGGCAGTTCAGATTTTAAAACAACATGAAATCTTTGACGATTTTCTGATTTTTCCTCAATTACATCGTAAAAATTGTGATTTTAAAGATAAATCAAACTTCACGATTAAATCGAAAAATCGCGCAAGCCTAATTATGATCATGTTAAAATAACAATGACGATGATGACAACACCTTCCAGATAATAAATTTAAATTAAATAACATAATAATAAATTAAAAATATATTTTGATACTTTATTTCATAACAATCTTAATTTAAATTAAAAATTAATGAATAAATTTGATCAGGAAAATCCAAATATATGCTTATTGAATGACCATTTATACTAATGAAATGAATCCAGTTATTTCAGTCGTAGATTTTCAAAATTAGTCTTCTCTTGGCCTCTAAATGGACATTCCTCAAGACAACTACAGGCTGGTTTTGGCTGGCTTTGCGCGACATAAACGAAATCACGGATTTCTTTTTTTTTACGAGAGTTGATACTTACCTCCCTAATACTCTTTGAATATTGCTAAATATCGGCTTTCACTCAATAAAACACTCAGATTTAAAAAGTTAGGTGCCCCTACTGGGCAGGTAGTCAGAAGTCAGTCAGGCGGATGCCAGCCCCACCACCGCGCATGCGTCGACCAGTACATCCTCTGACTAATTTATTGGCTGACACTATGTAACATTACAAGAGCCTGAAGACCGAGCCTCAGTGGGGCGGAGAGGCCGGGTCCGTATTAGGGAGGTAAGTATCAACTCTCTCATGAAAAAAGAAATCTGTGATTTCGTTTATTTCACTTCAAGAGTATACTTACCTCCCTAATACTCTTTGATATTGCCAGAATTTGACAGGGAATTCGGCAGGAGGTAGGCGAGGTCAACAGACCAGCTCTTCCCTATGTGCTTTTTCTGTGTAACAGGCACTGAAACTTCTGAAAACACAATCAGGAAAAGATTTGAACATCGGCTAACACAACTGATGGTTGAGCGATTACCATATGTCATATGCGCTCCTCCTCCGTCCCCCCCCCCATCCCTCATCTTGGGAGGAAGACTGAATGACCTCAATGTCCCATACGCTCTCTACGTACAAGTGCCATGTACTATAGGACAATGAACGAAAAGCCTTCATTTTCGTATACTCTCAATAATGAACCATACATAAAACATGTACCATCACCATATTAATAACGAAGGGTCACGTGACAGCACAATTAACAATGAACGCCACAAGAACAAGACTGACCGTGTGAAGAATGGCGGCTGTCATCATCTCCCCATTGGTGAAGACTGATGCAGTCCAAATAAGTGGTTGATTCCATTGATTAAATGCTAAATATATAAAAAATGAGGAAGCCTCATCAAATATGTGCACCTAACTTATCTTTTCAAAATCGATAAGGCGAGAGGATTCGAGGTGTCATGGAGGTAATGGTCTGTAAAACTTGACTCACAGTGCCATTGAGCTACCGACATAATGTCATCCACCGGGACCCCGTTAAATAGGGCAGTAGAAGCCACTACGCCCCTGACCCTGTGAGCCTTGGCCATGTCAACTTGTTTACCTGTGGCGGATTTATGACAAAATTGAATACATTCAACAATCCACCTGGAAATGGTGTCCTTAGACGCCCTGCCATGGGGGTTCAATATATGACAACCATAACGCTGACGGGTCCATCCGCCATTCCTGAGTACGTTGTTTGTACCAGTTTAATGCTCGGACTGGACACCATGCTTTTGAATTAGAATCATATCTAGTCAAAGCTGGCAAAAAAATGGGTTGACCTGGATATTTCAAAGACTGATTCTTCGCCATGAAATTAATCCTAGGTTAAGCTTAAGGCCTCCCCCTGTAACCACAAAACTGTCTGCCTCGGCTCATAAGGCATGAATTTCACTTCTACACCTAGCCGAGGCCGCAGCAATTAAAAATAGTTTTAAGTGTCAACATTTTCATAGAAATGGAACTAAGTGGTTCAAAAGGTTTATCACCTAGTACCTGAAGCACTAGAGATAAACTCCAAGACGGAATCATTGGGGGATTCCTTGGTCTTAGATTGCCCATACCTTTAATTAAAGTATTTAATGTACTTACTTCATCACTTCCCCTATTAGCCAAGCAAGGGATAACTGTCATTAAAGCTGATGTATAACCAGCAATAGAGTTAGGCTTGAGGCTATAGGCATCATACAGGTGACAGAGGAAATCAGCTACTACCTGAATAGATGAATCCATTGGATTAATACATCTTTTTGAGCACCATTCTGAAAATCTGTTGATTTTATAATTATATGCTCTGGAGGTTGACCCCCTCCTGGCTTTTGCCATAAACATGGCTGCTTGCTCAGAAAAGCCCTCCTTAATTCTAGATTCCTTGACAACATCCACGCAGTCAATCTGAACATTGATGGATTGTTGTGAAGGGCCTTGCCCTGGAAGATAATATTGTCCATCAGAGGCAGAGGAACCGGATTGCAGACCAGAAGGTCCAGCAGATCTGTATACCATGAGCGGCTTGGCCAATTTGGGGCGATCAGACGCACTTGACACTCCTACTGTCTGATTTTCTGAAGAATTTTTGGAATCAGGATTGCTGGAGGAAATGCGTATGCATACATTCCCACCCAGCTGATAGCTAGCACATCTGTTGCGATAGTGCTTGGATCTGGAATCGGAGAGACGTACGTCGTCATCTTCACATTCTTCTTCGTTGCGAACAAATCTATGTTGGGTTTTCCCCAGTGTTTGAACAGACGGTCCGCCACACATTGATTCAGTTGCTATTCCGTAGTTAAAACACTCATCCTTCGGCTCAATGAGTCTGCTAGCAGATTTAACCTCCCCGGAATATGAATTGCTTTCAAGGTAATCCTGTGACTCAGGCACCAGCAAAGCGGTTTCCATGTCATCATACAGAGACTGGGCGACTTCGTTCCGCCCTGGCAGTTTATGTAAGTTACTACTGTTGAGTTGTCTGATCGAATTAGAACACTCTTGCCCTGAACTTTCTGTAAGAAATGTTCCAGGCCCAGGACTACTGCTCGTAATTCCAGTAGATTTATATGTTCTATTGAGTGTTCCAGATTCCAAAGCCCTGATATTGTGGATTCTTCCAGGCAAGCTCCACACCACTCCATCGATGCATCTGTATACATCGTTACCTGAGGGTGAGGAGGGATTAGCATCACCCCCGCCAGGAGATTCTCTGTCTTCAACCACCAGGTGGTGAATTAGAGGCTCCAGCACTGACACATTTGAGTCCAGAGAACCTGTATGTACTCTTGAGTCCATTGCGTCATGAGAAATAACTGGATCGGCCGCCTGCATAAGGCCGCCTGAGGAATGACTGGTTCCAGAGAAACCATCAGTCCCAGCATTCTCAGGTAAACTCGTGCCAGGACATGACAACTGTTGCACACTGACTGTATTACTGAGATGAGTATCTCGACTCTCTCCAGAGTAGGATAAACATATCCTATCTCCAGATCGAAGAACATTCCCAGGTAGACAAACCTCTGGGATGGAGTCAGCTCTGATTTTTGAAAATTGATTATCCAGCCTAAATCTGTGAGAGTTTTCAAAACTATCTCCAGATTTGCTGATAAACTTTCCTGGTTGTGTGCTTTTAACAGCCAGTCATCTATGTACGTGTGGACTGCTATGCTTCTCCTGCGGAGGTATGCTGTTATCGCAAGAACCACCCTGGTGAAGACTCGAGGAGCCATAGACCTAGACAGTATTTTAGTTAATAGAATTAGTAACCCAAAACTAAAATAAAAGGAGAGGGAAGGTGGTCATACAGACCACCTACAAAGATAATAAACCAGCGTTGGGCAAACTTTAAATGTTAATAAAGTGCAAGGCTGTTTATGACATCATAACTTCAAAAATAAGAAGATAATTTGATCCGAAACAAACATCCAGGTGTAAGGACGAATTGTATTCATATCCAGAACATCCTAACTAAAAGGATAGACATAGAGACTATACAAACATGTGACATCAGATAAACAATGGTAAAATGGCAGCAGATTTCACAAATATTTTCAAATATAATTGAAGTGCCTCATATCATAACTAGAATACCTGAGTCTTTAGCATAGACAAACCATCCTCTCTGATGCACTGGAAACTCCACCAACACTATGACCTCTTAGCTCTCTCCACCTTTAAAGGGAAGGAAGTGGACCAAGAGGGAAAAGGAGAAGACCTTCCGAGGCCTCCAACTCACTGGGCATAGATTTTTGGTTAGATAACCTAATAATGTTAGTAGGAAATGGAACCTTGGTGGCGAGAAAAACAAACCCTCTGACGATGTGCTGTCCTGTTCAATCATAGATAGATACCTGTAGACATAAACACAAAGAGAGATTAGTATTTCATAGCGCCATTTAGAAATAAACCAGTTATTTTAGGCGCTTATCACAATAAACGTGTCCCGGAAACACATTACAACGGGATAAACTCACTAAAATATACTAGAAGTCACCTGATGAATCAGTCCTGGGCCCTCCTCTGGAGACAACACGCCTTTCTGAAGCTGAGACATCATTTACAGGTAACTAATCCTTGAAAGACTGTTTCTTATTAAGAAAAAACAGTCAGAAAACTTTGAGCAAAAATGTTGCATGAGACTCTAAGCCAATAAATTAGCAAAGAGGAAGTACTAGTCGGCGCACGCGCAGTGGTGGGGCTGGCATCCGCTTGACTGACTTCTGACTACCTGCCCAGTAGGGGCACCGTACTTTTTTAATCTGAGTGTTTTATTGAGTGAAAGCCGATATTTAGCAATATTCAAAGAGTATTAGGGAGGTAAGTATATTCTTGAAGTGAAAAGGGTTAAACTGGCCAAGTAAAAATGTCACATGTAGACAAGTCTGTTTATTTAAATGCAAAAAAAGACAAATTTGTTTCAATTAATTGAAATAACAACTTTGTAATTATCCTACAGTCCAGTATCCTACAGTCCAGTAGTCTACAGTCCAGTATCCTACAGTCCAGTATCCTACAGTCCATTATTCTACAGCCCAGTATCCTACAGCCCAGTATCCTACAGCCCAGTATCCTACAGTCCAGTATCCTACAGTCCAGTATCCTAGTCTAGTATCCTACAGTCCAGTATTCTACAGTCCATTATTCTACAGTCTAGTATTATACAGTCCAGTATTCTACAGAGCCCAGTATTCTACAGTCCAGTATTCTACAGTCCAGTATTCTACAGTCCAGTATTCTACTAAAAGTATAACTGAATCAAAAAAGCATCCGCTTTTGTTTCTACGAGAATTCTTAATACTTACCAGATGTACTATTATGATAATGTCTATTATCTAGTCTAGCTCAAAATAAACAATTAAAACTCTGCACTCTCCAGGTCCTGCCCATACTGTGTCTGGGAATTACCATAGCCCCAGGTACCGAGTCAGTTCCCAATCACAGTCAGATTCGTCTTATATTTGCCTTGACAAACAGCGAAAGCAGCTCAACCTCACCTCAGCGGGGCAGCTGAGGCAGGGCCATAGTACATCTGGTAAGTATTAAGAATTCTCGTAGAAACAAAAGCGGATGCTTTTTTTATTCTACTTCGAATAATACTTACCAGATGTACTATTATGACAACTCCGGATTTCAACAGCCAAGAAATACCGGTGGGAGGAGGTGAAGCTCGACCCAGCACTCATCAACCATCCAACAGAGAAGGTTGTGAAGCGACTAGAACCATGGCATATACTTGGGGTCTGCTATCTGACTCATAGAGTGCTAAACTTCCATGGTCTAGACCGCGCTCCCCCCCCCCCCCCCCTCTTTTGTCCGCACAAAATCCAGAGGGCTGTCGAAAAAAGGGGATGCAACACCCACCAGACCCGTGTCAGCCCCAAGTCTCAGCTAGGGCAGTCCAGTAGAGTGCAAAGAAGCTACTACAACTTCTAATTTTGAAAAAATATCAGTATATCGATGAAGTTTTCAAATTGCAATGACTCTAATGTCTGTTTGAGAAGATAAGTATACTCTTACACCAGACTATTTACCTAAGCAGTCTGGTATTTCGACCGTAAGTAAATTATTATTATTAGTCACTTAATTAATGTAAACACTCACCATTTTGAGTGCTTGTTCTTTCTTGATCATCCCAGGAGCTCGGCCCAATCCACAGTCGTTCACTGGTTATGTGCATGGCTCTTGCTCAGTGCAGGAGGAAGTAACGTGCGATGTTTGTGAAATAGTGGTCGGATGTGGCTTAACAGACATCACCTCCTCTAATGAGACACCCTTAAAAAGGGCCGATGATGCTGCTAATGCTCAGACCTGATGGGCATTCGCACAATAAATCTGCTTTCCTGTAGCAATCTTATGCGACATCTGAATAGCATTAACTATCCAACGAGAAATAGTATCTTTCGAGGCATGCAAATGAGGAGCTTGAGACATAACCACAGAGATTTTAGGTCATCTCTCCACTCCTCAGTACGTTTCTTATACATTTTCAGACATCTGACAGGACACCAAGCAGAAGAGTTTGGGTCATGTCTAACTAAACTTGGCAAATTGATCGGTTGACCTGGATATTTAAGTGACTGATTCTTTACCAGGAAACAAAGACGTGGAAGTAGTCTTAAACATTTACCCGTGACGACAAAACGGTCTTGCTCGGCAGATAGCGCATGCATCTCGCTTCTCCTTCTCGCCGACGCTGCTGCAACCAAGAAAACTGATTTAATAGTTAACAGTTTAATATCTATAGATCTAATCGGTTCAAAGGGAGCATGTCCTAAAACCTGTAGAACAAGAGATAGACTCCATGCTGGGATAGGAATTGGCTGTCTAGGTCGCAGATTGCTCATTCCTTTAATAACTTCATTCAAGGTGTCATTCTCCACTCCTTGAGTGGCCAGACTGGGAATGACTGAAGCTAATGCAGACTTATATGCTGCTAGGGTTGAAGGTACAGGTTTTTCAACTTCGTATAAATGACAGATAAAATCTGCTACGTGTTGAACAGATGCAGATAAGGGATTAATATCTCTTCCCTGGCACCACTCTGCAAATTTGTTGATTCTATAATTATATGTTTTGGTGGTTGTTGACCCTCTGGCTCATGCGACAAACTTCGCTGCTTGCTCAGAAAAGCCACCCTCAATTGCACGCTGCTTGACAACATCCATACAGTCAATTTGAACATTTCCGGCCTGTCGTGAAGACACAGACCCTTGTTCTGAGTGATTAGATCCCTTCGGTCCGGAAGAGGGATTGGATTGCAGACCAAAAGGTCCAGCAGATCCATAAACCATCAGTAGTACTTGGCCTACTCCCTCTCTTATTTTTGCCAGAACTTTCGGGATGAGAATCGTTGGAGGATACGCATATGCGTACATTCTTTTCCAACTTATCACCAGTGCGTCTACCGCCAAGGCTAGTGGGTCCGGGATCGGTGACACGTATGTGACCATCTTTGCATTTAGTTTCATCGCAAATAGATCCACATTTGGTTTGCCCCAATGTTTGAATCGAACCTCCACTACCGATTGGTTGAGCTGCCATTCCATCGGACGACAAACCATCCTTCGACTGAGCGCATCTGCTAAGATGTTCAGTCTTCCTGGAATGTGTGCGGACCGAAGAATAATATTCCTCTCTTGGCACCACAGCAGAAGGTTCCAAATCATCATGCACAACTCTGGTGACCTCGTCCCGCCTTGGCAGTTTAAATAAGACACCACTGTTGAGTTGTCTGTTCTTATTAGGACAATCTTGTCTTGGATTAAATTCTCAAACTTTCGAAGTGCTAATACCACCGCTAATAATTCGAGAACATTGATAAGTTTCTGCGCATTGGTCCGATCCCATTTCCCTAACACTGATCGATTGTCCAATACCGCTCCCCAACCCATCGTCGACGCATCTGTAAAGATGGACATCTGTGGTTGAGGAGGTTGTAGAGGAACGCCTCGCAGGAGATTCTGTTCTGATAACCACCACTGAAGATGGAATATCAATGGTTCTTTTACCGGAATTCTCAGAGATAACGGATCCGTTTTCTGAGACCAGAACAACTTTAAATACATCTGAATCGGCCTGCGCCTGAGTGCCGCATAGGGAACCACTTTCTCCAGAGACACTAGTAAACCCAGTATTCTGAGAAATTGGCTCGCCGTCAGATAGGCTCATAGAGAAACCGACTTCAAAACTGCAATCAGGCTCTTGACTCTGCTCTCCGCCGGAAAAGCTACGCCGTCCCTGAGATTGGAAAATATTCCCAGATAAACAAACTCCTGGGATGGAGTCAATTCTGATTTATCTAGAGTCACAATCCATCCTAGATCCTTTCGTATGGCTAGGACTACCTGAAGATTGTTGCGCAGATTGACTGGATTCCCCGCCTTCAGCAGCCAGTCGTCTATGTAAGTATGAACAGCTATGTTTCGCCTGCGAAGATAAGAAGTCATGGCGAGGACCACTTTGGTGAAGACCCTCGGAGCTGTGGTCAAGCCGAATGGAAGCGCATTGAACTCCCAAACATTGTCTTGGAACGCAAAGCGAAGGTATTTCTGAACAGGGATTGACATTGGAATATGAAAATATGCATCCTTCAGATCTATCGACACTGCCCACATGCCTTTCCTCAAACCTGACATCACTGCCGCTAGTCGCCATCTGAAACTTTGGTGACAGAATAAACTTGTTTAACGGTTTGAGATTGAGAATCGGTCTCCACCCTCCGGTGCATTTCGGAACGAGGAACATCATCGAACAGAAGCCTGGGGATGACTGATTGCGGACTAAGTGAATCGCATTCTTCCGCTGAAGACTTTCGATTTCTGAGCAAAAGGTCTCTAGATGATCGGATTCCCTTGGAACAGGAGTCCACACTGGAGTCGATGTTAATGGAACTAACGATTGACGGATGAGCCAGTCCGGTTCGTAGCCGTTTCTTAAACATTGACAGACCAAACAATCTTGCACGACCTGTTCCCACTGGTTTGAGAACAGTTGAAGTCTGCCTCCGACGGAAGGAACCTGCACACAATTCGCGATCGATATTGCGCGAGATGATGTTAATTCGCCTAGGTGAAGATCCTCGACTCCCCTCGTTCCCGGTGATACCGGAGCGGATCCCACTGAAAATCCGTCAGGACCGTCCCCCACAGCCACCACATGGTTTCTTGGCAAACGACGGTCCGAAACCACCACCACTGCTATCCTTACGGTAGCCGCCGTGACCTGAACCATCACCCTTCCTATCCTCCTCATACGGCCTTTTATTAGAGGACTTGTATGAGGAAGAATGACCAGGACCTTGCGAACCGGATGCCCGATGGGTATCACGGCAAGAATGACGATCTTTGGCGCTGCCTCTGCTGCTCCTGTCGGTGCTGCTTGTAGGACTGGTGCGGCCGAGTCCTTTTTGTCGACTTCCATGGCTTGCCGACTACTTCTTGTTCCACAACCATTGATGCGACCCTAGATAAGGCTTGCCGTGCTGAGCCGCCGAACCAGCCTGGACCTATCAATGGCGCAGAAGATAACGCAGCCCTCATTTCAGGTCCTGGTTCTACAAAATCGAGAACCATTCTCCGTCGCTCAGCCAATGATCTCGTGATCACCCTGGCCAGGCAATCCTGAGATAGGCGCATGGTGTCCCGGATAATTCCGGGAGCAGCCTCTGGCACTACCCCACCTTCCGCTGCGCAGGTCAGTATACCATGCAGGACGGTACAGCCATGCAAAAGCGCCACCATGGCAGCTCTCGCCGCATCCTCAATGAGAGTCAACTCATTGAAAGGATATTTATTAGTCTGGGAAACTAACGGACGAGAATGCCCCTTAGCCTTGCCAGCCAATGGCCTATTCAGTGCCTCTCTCTCCCAGACGGAAAGCCATGGGACTCGGGCATACTGATGATAGGCTTGCTCCGGAAAATGGCCCCTACTCCTAATCCCTTTCGGGGCCTTCAGAAGCGTAACGTCCGGCTGGACCATACGATACGCTGCCACCTCCAACATGTCAGAGGTCAACGTATCCAAAGGCAGAGCAGGCATGGTCGAAGAGCCAGTGGACAGAGCTCTAGCCGCTCGCTCTGACATCCACTCCATTGCCGGATTGCGCTGAGATCCTTGATCCGATGCCAACCCTAGATGGCCGGACATCCATTCAAGGACTTGCACCCATTCAGCCTCCGTGGAGATTGACAACTCATCCAACAAGGGACTGCCGTTCTCATCTTCTTTCTCGCCATTGGACAAGACAGACACCAACGATCCATGCTGAGGACTGCGAACTTGCTTATTAGTGTAAACAACGCCCGCAGACCGTGCACTCGCGGCTCCAGTATCCAACGATTCGCCGGACACGGACTCACTGAAATCCATCGCCTCCAGCACGGGAGCCGGGATCACAGCCGCTTTACTCACGGTGGCCAATGGAAATCCGATAGAACCCATAACCACCGGCGCCGGGATGCTGTCAAATACGACTCCAATGGCAGCACGGGCTGAACAAAATCAGGTTGGAAGATGCCCTGGCTGGCAAACCCATACATAACCCGAAGGAGAACCATGGGATGTACCAGGTACAGCCATCGCCGAAAGATCCAGCATGCCGGAATCCTCCATGAGCAAAAGCTCTTCTTCCTCTGCCGTCGGCTCTTGAGGCAACGCAACAGGAGGTACAGGTGCAACACCCTCCGCAGCACTGACCGGATGACCGAAAGGTAGTCCTGCACCAGCCTGCATCGACGGGATCGTGGATTGCAGGGACTCAAACATGGCTTTAAACTGGGCCGCCCATACACCCAAAGCCGAGTCCATCCTCTCATTCAGGCACTCCTCCAAGCCTCTGTTGGATGCCTGATCTGCCTTGGCCACCTTGTCCCTCGCGATTCTGTCCAGTCGCACACGCCGATCATGGTCGAACTTCGCCACTAACTCAGACGACCACTTCACACAAACATCGCACGGACTACCCACCTTGCACTTCGCACAAGCTACGCAGTGGTGACCAGCAAATCTGTTTCATGAACCGATTGCATTTGGTACACAAAGTATCCAGGCCTTTAGCCCTCTGCGAACACAAAGCAAGCATTAAAATGCTGCACATGACATAGATAACGAGCAAACGCACAATGACTTGATTGTAATATTAAAATTACTTAGAAACATTAACTTTCTCTTAAATTAATGATAATCAAGACTTAAGGCAGGAGATATTTGAGATTTTTTAGAGTGAAAATCAATAAACACGGCTTGGTAATTAACCAACCGTTAAAATAACGAAGAAAAAATGTACTGATCGCTACAAACACCCTCATCAATGAAGAGAAGACTAAAGATCGGCACAATTAGAGTGCACATATATGCCGAGCCGAAGGCAAACATAACTCATGGGCGGCGCCATCTTGGCTAAGAGCGCATCCATCTTGGAAGGAACTGAGTCGCAAGAGAAATTAACTGAGTACCCGCATAATGCTTAAACAGTTAAGGGTACCGGACCGACTCCAACAACAATGGCTACCACCTTAATAAACGAAATCTAGGATTTCTTTTTTCACGAGAGTTGATACTTACCTCCATAATACTTTTGATATTGCTAAATATTGGCGTTCACTCAATAAACACTCAGATTAAAAACAGTTAGGTGCCCCTACCGGGCAGGTAGACAGAGGGTAGTCCGGCGGATGCCAGCCCCACCACCGCGCATGCGCCGACTACTACTTCCTCTGACTAATTTATTGGCTGACACACATGCAACTAATAAGAGCCTGAAGACCGAGCCTCTGTGGGGTGGAGAGGCCGGGTCCGTATCTAGGGAGGTAAGTATCAACTCTCTCGTGAAAAAAAAAATCCTAGATTTCGTTTATTTCACATCAAGAGTATACTTACCTCCCTAATACTTTTGATATTGCCAGAATTCGACAGGGAATTCGGCGGGAGGGAGGCGAGGTCAAAAGACCAGCTCTTCCCTATACGCTTTTCCACGTTTAAGGCACTTAAACTTCTGAAACTGTGTGAAAACACAATCAGGATTTGATGAACATCGGCTAACACCAACCGATGGATGAGATGACCGAATGTCATATGCGCTCCTCCCCCCCCCCCCCTTCCTGGGAGGAAGACTAGAATGACCTCAATGTCCTATACGCTCTCTAGGTACCAGTGCCATGTACTATAGGACAGAGACGAAAAGGCTCCATTTTCGTATACTCTCAATGATGAACCACATCAAAACACAAACCATCACCATTTTAATAAAAACAGGTAACGTGACAATACAATCAACAATGAACAACACATGAACAAGACTGACCTTGTTGAACTTGGCAGCTGTCATCCTCTTCCCAGTGGAGAAGACCGATGCAGTCCCAAAAAGTGGATGTTTCCATTGATTAATTGTGAAGTATATAAGCAATGAGGAAACCCTCCCCAAAAACATATAAGCGATTATTTTTTCAAAATCGACAAGGCGAGAGGATTAGAGGTGTCACGGAGATAATGGTCTGTAAAACTTGACTCACAGTGCCACTGAGCCACGGACATAATGTCATCCACAGGGACCCCATTAAATGGGGCAGTGGAAGTCACTACGCCGCGGACACTGTGAGCCTTGGCTATGTCAACCTGCTTACCAGTGGCGGATTTGTGACAAAATTGGATACACTCTACAATCCACCTGGAAATGGTGTCCTTAGACGCCCTGCCATGGGGTTCAATATATGACAACCACAACGCTGACTGATCGGACCGCCACTCCGAAGTACGCTGTTTGTACCGAAGTAGCGCCCGAACGGGACACCATGCTTTAGAATTAGGATCATATCTAGTTAAAGCAGGCAAAAAAATAGGTTGACCTGGATATTTCAAAGACTGATTTTTAGCTAAGAAATTAATCCTAGGTAGTAACTTAAGGCCTTCCCCTGTAACCACAAAACGGTCATCCTCGGCTGATAAGGCATGAATCTCACTCCTACGCCTAGCCGAGGCCCCAGCAATTAAAAATACAGTTTTAAGAGTTAACATTTTCATAGAAATGGAACTAAGTGGTTCAAAATGCTTATCTCCTAGTACTTGAAGCACTAGCGATAAACTCCAAGACGGAATCACCGGGGGATTCCTTGGTCTTAGATTGCCCATGCCTTTAATTAATACATTTAATGTACTTACTTCATCACTTCCCCTCTTAGCCAAGCAAGGAATAACAGTCATTAAAGCTGACTTATAACCAGCAATAGAGTTAGGCTTGAGGCTATAGGCATCATACAGGTGACAGAGGAAATCAGCTACTACCTGAATAGATGAATGCATTGGATTAATACATCTTTTTGAGCACCACTCTGCAAATCTGTTGATTTTATAATTATATGCTCTGGAGGTTGACCCCCTCCTGGCTTTGGCCATAAACATGGCTGCTTGCTCAGAAAAGCCCTCCTTAATTCTAGATTCCTTGACAACATCCATGCAGTCAATCTGAACATTGACGGATTGTTGTGAAGGGCCTTGCCCTGGAAGATAATGTCGCCCATCAGAGGTAGAGGAACCGGATTGCAGACCAGAAGGTCCAGCAGATCCGTATACCATGATCGGCTTGGCCAATCCGGGGCGATCAGAAGCACTTGGCATTCCTCCTGTCTGATTTTCTGAAGAATTTTTGGAATCAGGATTGCTGGAGGGAATGCGTATGCATACATTCTCCCCCAGCTGATAGCTAACGCATCTGTTGCGAAAGCGCTTGGATCTGGAATCGGAGGGACGTACGTCGTCATCTTCGCATTCTTCTTCGTTGCGAAATCGATGTTGGGTTTCCCCCAATGGTCGAACAGACGATCCGCCACACATTGATTTAGTTGCCATTCCGTCGGTAAAACACTCATCCTTCGGCTCAATGAGTCTGCTAGCAGATTTAACCTTCCCGGAATATGAACTGCTTTCAAGGTAATCCTGTGATCCAGGCACCAACAAAGCAGTCTCCATGTCATCATACAGAGACTGGGCGACTTCGTTCCGCCCTGGCGGTTTATGTAAGTCACAACTGTTGAGGTGTCTGAACGAATAAGAACAATCTTGCCATGAACTTTCTGTAAGAAATGTTCCAGGCCCAGGACTACTGCTCTTAGCTCGAGTAGATTGATATATTCTTTTGACTGTTCCAGACTCCAAAGCCCCAATATTGTGGATTCCTCCAGGCAAGCCCCCCCACCCCTCCATCGATGCATCTGTATACACAGTCACCTGAGGGTGGGGAGGGGTTAGCATAACCCCCATCAAGAGATTCTCTGTGTTCAACCACCAATGCAGGTGGTGAATCAGAGGCGCAAACACTGACACGTTCGAGTCCAGCGAACCTGTACTCTGGGTCCATTGTGTCATGAGAAATAACTGGATCGGCCGCCTGCGTAAGGCGGCCTGAGGAATGACTGGTTCCAATGAAAACATCAACCCCAGCATTCTCAAGTAAACCCGTGCCAGGACATGACGACTGTCGCACACTGACTGAATTACTGAGATGAGTTTCTGAACTCTCTCCTGAGTAGGATAAACATATCCTGTCTCTAGATCGAAGAACATCCCCAGGTAAACAAACTTCTGGGATGGATTCAGCTCTGATTTTTGGAAATTGATTATCCAGCCCAAGTCTGTGAGAGTCTTCAAAACAATCTCCAGATTGGCCGATAAACTGTACTGGGTGTGTGCTTTTAACAGCCAGTCGTCTATGTACGTGTGGACTGCTATGCTTCTCCTGCGGAGGTATGCGGTGATCGCAAGAACCACACGGGTGAAAACCCGAGGAGCCGTGGAAATTCCGAAGGGTAACACCCTGAATTCCCACTGTCTGCCCTGGAATGCAGGAAATGTCAATTTCCCTTTCTCCGAGATCTAACAATACTCACCATTCTGTTACTTCTGATATACAGCTGGCCCTGACAGCGGCTCTAGGATTATAGACTTAGAAAGCTTTACCGACTCCTGGGAACCGGGTACTCGGCTCCCAACTGCCGAGTACCCGTTTACCATAGAGCTCATATTGTTTGCATAGCCACCAAACAAGAGAAAACTATGGCTTGCCTCCGTGGGGCTGGGAGGCTGGGTCCGTAACAGAATGGTGAGTATTGTTAGATCTCGGAGAAAGGGAAATTGACATTTCCTGCATTCTCCTTCGATCAATACTCACCATTCTGTTACTTCTGATATACACCAGATTTGATCAGTAACCTGGTGGGAATGGGCAAGCCATAAATGCTAATTTTGCCCCTTGGAGAAAGATTTTAGACTTCAAACTTGACTAACGGAGACCTAAAAGGACCGTCAAGTTCGCGGAACCGAATCACATTCGCGTCACAGCCCCCCCCCCCTTTTTCCTCCTAAGAAAAGGGAGAGAACTAACGAACATGTATCTCGCCTGAAAGCACCAATATGCCAAGAAGGTTAACTACTCCCTGCATATTCTATGTATTAGCCTGGGAATGAGCATGAATATATAAAATGAATGAACATGATACATATACATAATACAAAAAACTCTCACTTATTGAATTACCATATGATAACAGGACTTCAGACGTACCGCCTCCAACCATTCACCGGTTCGGCCATCAGTGACACAATCTGGTTGACATCCTCTCGCCTGACCATGCCTGCTTTAGGTTCTTTTCTTACCAAAGTGAAAAAAGGGGAAAAGCAGTGTGGTCACTAACTATCGTTTCAAAACAGCTAAAGCGAGTGGATTGGCTGAGTCTGACACATCCCTCATATAGTAATCCGTAAATGAGGACTCACAGTGCCATTGTAAAGGGCGGTCGAGGTGGCTATTCCTCTGACATCGTGTGCCCTTACACCCTGCACCTGGTGCCCAGTCGCCATCTCGTGAGTAGTCTGAATGCATTCGACCACCCAAGGAGAGATAGTATCCATGGATGCGGCGCCATAAGGCTTTTTATGGCAGATCCACAGATGTCTATCGTTCGACCGTAACGAGTCAGTCCGTTTCTTGTACTTAGTCAAAGCACGGACCGGGCACCAGACACTGGCATCACGATCAAACCTGGTTAACTTCGGTATAATGATCGGTTTGCCGGGATATCTCAAAGATTGGTTCTTTGACATAAACTCTGCTCTTGGCAGAAGACGCAGACCTTCTCCAGAAACAATAAATCGGTTCCTCTCTGCCGAAAGCGCATGGATCTCACTGCGCCTTCTAGCTGAGGAAGCTGCCAATAGAAAGACCGCCTTTAGAGTCAAATGCTTTAGACTAGCCGAACGCAACGGTTCGAAAGGGTGCTTGGCCAGTACATTAAGCACTACAGATAGACTCCAGGCTGGAATGACTACCGGTTGTCTCGGGCGGAGATTGCTCATTCCCTTCAACATCACATTTAACTGGGCCACCTCTGGACTATCCCTGTTGGCTAGACATGGGATAACTGATGCCAAAGCTGACTTGTATCCAGCAACTGTGACGGGAGCTAGTCCTGAAAAGAACAGCTCACAGAGAAAGTCTGCTATTTGCTGAATAGTGGATTGAAAGGTATCAATACCCTTTTCTTCACACCAGTCTGCAAATCTGTTAACCTTGTTGTTATATGACTTGAAGGTTGACCTCCTTCTCGCAGCTGCGATGAAATCAGCAGCCTGTCGAGAAAAGCCTTCCGACGTGGAACGTTGTTTGACAACATCCACGCAGTCAATTTGAACATTTCGGGACGCTCGTGTAGGAAGCGTCCCTTGGCCTGGGAGATTATGTTCGGAATCTCGGGCAACTGCACAGGATTTTCCACCAGCAGATCTAGAAGATCCGTGAACCACGCCCTGCTCGGCCAATACGGCGCTATTAGCAGGACGAGACTTGGTTCCTCCCTGACCTTCACCAATACCTTCGATAGAAGAATGGTGGGTGGGTACGCGTAAGCGTGCATCCCTCTCCAGCTTATCGCCAGAGCGTCTGTATCGACGGCATTTGGATCTGGAATCGGCGAGACATATGTCATGATTTGAGCATTTTCCTTTGTGGCGAACAAGTCCACGTTGGGGTTGCCCCAATGCTCGAAGATCCGTCGCAGAACCGGAGGGTTGAGGGACCATTCTGTTGGCAAAATTCTCTGTCTGTGAGACAAAGCATCCGCCAGAATGTTCAATCGGCCAGGAATATGAGCTGCTTTCAAAACAACCGAGTAATTCCTGCACCATTGAATCAAGTGGCACACCCTGATGCACAGGGTGGGCGACCTGGTCCCGCCTTGGCGATTTATATATGATACTAGTGTCGATTTGTCCGACCGTATCAATATCACCTTGCCCCTGATCATCGGAAGGAACTCTTCCAACGCCAGTTCCACTGCCATCATTTCCAACAGATTGATATGCAGCTGACTCTCCGGGAGAGTCCATGTGCCCGAGACCTGGTGTTCTCCCAGGCAGGCACCCCACCCTTCCAGCGATGCATCCGTGTAGACGGACAGCTGGGGGTGGGGTAGGTGCAGCGAAACCCCATATAGGAGATTCTGACGCTGTCTCCACCAGAGAAGATGCGATATTATCAGCTCCAAAACTGGCACCAGTTTTGACAGGGGTTCTGTTCTCTGTTTCCACAGAGACATCAGATACAACTGGATAGGCCTTCGCATTAGAGCAGCGTACGGGATAACCTGCTCCATGGAGACCATCATGCCCAGCATCTGAAGGAACCGCCTCGCCTGAATGTGGTTTCCCACTCGAAAACTCCTGAGGATGGCTAACAGACACCACTCTGGGCTCTGACGTGTAAACCCTGCCCTCCTCGAGGTCGAATCGCATCCCCAAATAAACGAAATGTTGAGTGGGCGTCAACTCGGATTTCTCCTCATTGACTATCCAGCCTAGATCTGAAAGTAACTTCAGAGTCAGAGCAGTATCCACGTTCAACCTGGCTGCCGAGTCTGCCTTGAGCAGCCAGTCGTCTATGTAGGTGTGTCGCGCCACGTTCTCTTTTCTGAGAAACGCTGTCACCGCAAGGACCACTCTTGTGAAAACCCTCGGAGCTGTCGACAGGCCGAACGGGAGAACTGTAAACTCCCATACTTGATTC
Source organism: Chaetoderma sp. LZ-2023a (assembly GCA_034401795.1). Taxonomy (NCBI): domain Eukaryota; kingdom Metazoa; phylum Mollusca; class Caudofoveata; order Chaetodermatida; family Chaetodermatidae; genus Chaetoderma; species Chaetoderma sp. LZ-2023a. The sequence continues at coordinate 58,898,306 of CM067372.1, forward strand.
TGAAACGCAAATCTCAGAAACCTGTGCCAACTCCGATTCATAGGAATGTGGAAATATGCATCTTTCAGATCGATCGATACACACCACATTCCTTTCCTCAATCCCGCCATTACCGACCTCGGCGTTTCCATCTGGAACCGAGGCGTATGGATAAACCAATTTAATGGCCTGAGATTGAGTATGGGTCTCCATCCCCCTGTGCTCTTGGGGACAAGGAACATGTTTGAATAGAAGCCTGGAGTGTTTCGGTTTGCTGGTTTTATTGCTCCCTTCAGAAGCAAACCCGACAATTCCTTTTGAACGGCTTCTAACTTGTCTGGCTCCCTTGGTACGGGTGTCCAGACAGGTGCCAAAGACAGATTTTGTGGCGGAAAGTCCCACCACTCCGGCATGTAACCCTGGGATAACCATCCCAGGACCAGACTGTCTGACGTCACACCTCGCCAGGCCTCGACGAAACGCATGAGCCTTCCACCCACCATAGACGCCTCGACGTCTAACGGGGTTGTCCGGCTTGCAGTCCGCCACCCCCCCCCCCCCCCCCCCCCCCCCCTTTCTTAACGAGACAGAGTGAGAACCATTTCGTTCTAGGCACGACGGGTATAACTGGCACCGCTGTTCCTGTCGCACAGGCGCGGTCCAGGCGGATATGAAGGGAGCTTTCGTACCCTCAGGTACGCTTCGGCCCCTTCTGTCCGCCCTTTGAGGCCTTACCCTTACCCTTCCCCTTGCCCTTCCCGCCCCTAGGGCGGTCAGGAGCAACATTGGGGAGGGTAGGCGCCTCTACAACCTTCCTGGGCTTCTTCGCCGGTGGCGGCTCTGAAAACCCAGCTGAAGCAGAAGTCGCAACAGGCCTGGCTTTCGCCTTGCCCTTATGCTTCTTCTGCTTCTTTGAAGGCTGTCCCGTTAGCGGTTTCCCCACAGCCCCTAGTGCGTGCGCTTGCCGCACTAGCTCTAGCTGTAGGTTTACCGCTAACCGATTCTGCGTGATACTGGCGGTGTCCTCTAAGATGGCCCGAGCTTGGCCACCGAAGATGCTAGGCCGTCAGGGGCGTCCCAAGAAGACGCTCCCTGACTGCCGTAGCCGGACGCATATGGTCAATGACCATTTGCCTCCTGGACTTCGTCACTCGCGCTTGCACCCTTGCCAATGCGTCCATTGACAGCACCAAGCCGTCATTAACACATGAAAGCGCCACAGGTGGCACAGGGTGGCCTGCCCCCGCTTCAGCCCACACCAACTGAAGTAGACGATAAGAGTGGTTGACAGCACTCATAGCTGCCCTCACACCCTCATCACATAGGGACAGGACTTCTTCCTGGTGTACTTGGGATTTATCCACTAGTGCCGGACCGGGGCCACCCGACCCGGCACTCTGGACTCCCAATACCCATCGGTCATCCTCCGTGACCGACGGGACTACACCATACCTGTCGTATTCCCCCCGCGGAATACGACATCTTGCCAGCACCTCCCTGGAGGCCACAGGGAGCTTACCCTTGGTCATTAGTTGTTTGCTATAAATAGCATCCAACAAATCTATGAACCGTGGATCCAGTCCCACTGACGGGATCCGGGCCGTGGGCAAAATCCCCGTCCTAATCGACGCAACCGACGGACGGGGCGCATCTTCATCGGCCGTGGCCAAAACCACAGACGGGTCAACCCTGGCTAGCCATGCCAGAGCATCCGACCAATCTACCTCCGACGAAGACACCCCCGAAAACACATCACCCGTTGACGTGCTCACGGGTCTGCCAGCCACGGCCTCCCGGCAAGGAGCCACGGCTGACATGCCAGGCACTCCGCTACCACACGGTTCCGCCGCCACCCCATGGAACAGTCCGGTCCATGGGGTAGGTCCGCACGGAAAACCGTACGGACCCGTAACAGTCGCGGAACCGTAGCCGGACACGGGCGCCAACGGCACCCCACGTCCGGCTGCCGGACCAGGCGAGATAGGTGAGTACCACGCCTGGCCCGGCACACCCGTTCCCGTGACGGCTGGTGACAAACCAAGCCGCCCGGAACCGGTGCACGGTAACGGATTGGCCTCAGCCGCAGGCGGAGCCGCTGACCTGGCTTGTGCCAAACCAGACAAATGGAGGCCGGTTCCGTCCAGGATGGAATCAACCTTCATATTCTCCACCTGCGGCTTCACGGGCCGCAGCAACCTCTCTCCTCCTCGTCTTCAGACTCCGAAGAGCCGTCACTAGATGAGTCAACCGTGGAGCCGTCCTGGCACCCGGAACCGGTGCACGGTAACGGATTGGCCTCAGCCGCAGGCGGAGCCGCTGACCTGGCTTGTGCCAAACCAGACAAATGGAGGCCGGTTCCGTCCAGGATGGAATCAACCTCCATATTCTCCACCTGCGGCTTCACGGGCCGCAGCAACCTCTCTCCTCCTCGGCCTCCTCGTCTTCAGACTCCGAAGATCCGTCACTAGACGAGTCAACCGTGGAGCCGTCCTGGCGGACGGCTCCCACACCTGACGGACCAGCCACCGCTACTGGACCACCCGGAGGTGGCCGCAGAGAGACAGAACCCGTCTGGCCGAAGCCAGACGGGACCGCCAGGGGGCCGTACGAGACGGCCCCCTCGCTAACCAGTCCAGAATCCTGTCCGAGGACAGGATCCGTACCAGGCATGGGGAGAAACTGCCCCCCAACCTTTGGTAGCAGGGACGACACCAGCGTGGGCAGAACGCTATGCAGAAAACCCTGCATAGCCGGACCAAACCACGCCGGCGGTGCCATTTCTGCCACCTCCAGCTGGGGACGTGGAGCACCCCCACCGGCCGAACCGGGTGCTCCACGATTTCGTCTCGGACCGCCTGACCCCGCGTCAGACCCAGCCAAGTCCTTCTGGGCAAGGAACTTAACCATCATTTCGATGGACCACACTGCACAAACATTACACCTATGCTCTATATTACACAGGGAACACCTAAAACAAGCATGGTCCTTGAACATTACACGGACAAATTTATGGCATTCGTCACATGATGGCGGGGCTGGCTTGGCCTATAAAATAAGCACAAACCTACAATAAACAAGCGGAACGAGACCCGGATGGAAGGCAGACAATTAATTTTCAACTAATTTTGACTCATAAATTAACCGTAACCTCCCCGCACCCCACCCCGCCACGTTACAACAACGATCGCATTGATTATGACGACAACAACGCGGCGGGCATCAACACACCCATATTAGATCCTCCAGGATGTGTAACGGCTCCAGGAATCATATCGCATAGCATTCGGGGTATATTTACTAATCAATATAAATTATACTCCTAACGAAAGCATCACGATATGTGAAGAAAACAACAAAATGATAACAAACTGCTGTATCACACGGTAAAACCGCAGACCACGCATCTACTCAAGAATTTTGAAACCACCGATCATTGCAAACCAATCGTGATCGCACGTAAACTTGATCATTCTAAAGTTTCCGGTACCATTTTTAGTACGCAGCACCCAGAACAAGATGCGCGAATTAATGAAAAATTTTTCTTCACATAAACATCCGAGCGACCGGGTGTGACGTCACCCGCTCGGATTCTACGGAGAACGACGTGAGCCGATATTCGTGTTAGAGATACCGTAGCAAACACCTATTTTCATATCTGCCGATCGCCTGTTGGGGTTTAAAGAAGGCGATCGTCTGGCATATATCGTTGTTAGCACACGTCCCAGATTCTATGGGGTCAGAAATTGGAACATGCGACACAACGAAATTTAGAGACCTAAGTCTTTTAACTATGGATAATAAAGAACGATACAACCTGGTTATCTTCAGCGGTATGCTCCATAGTCCTTAGTTAATCCTTTCACGAACACACAAACTATCACAAATTAAAGACTTAGATCTTTTGTTTCACAAAAAAAACCCACTAAAATCCTTAATGCAAAAAGCATGTATTGTTGCTATGCAAACAAGAATGAGCTCTATGGTAAACGGGTACTCGGCAGTTGGGAGCCGAGTACCCGGTTCCCAGGAGTCGGTAAAGCTTTCTAAGTCTATAATCCTAGAGCCGCTGTCAGGGCCAGCTGTATATCAGAAGTAACAGAATGGTGAGTATTGATCGAAGGAGAATGCAAATCTCAGGAAGCGACGGAAACTCCTGGCTATGGGGATGTGGAAATAAGCATCCTTTAAATCTATCGACGCTGTCCACATTCCCCTCTCTAACCCCGCCAACACCGAGCGCACAGTCTCCATCTTGAAACTGGGCGTCTCTATGAACTTGTTCAATGGCTTGAGGTTGAGAATTGGTCTCCACCCTCCGTTGTTTTTTGTTACTAAGAACACGGTTGAATAGAAGCCCGGACACCTTTGTGCCAGCTGAATAGCTCCTTTTTGTATGAGGGAAGTTATCTCCTCCTCGATACACAACCTCTGATCTGGATCTCTCGGATTCGGAGTCCAGATCGGCACGAGAGACAGTCGCGACGGCGGGCCTGTCATCCAATCGGGATGATACCCGACTGAAAGCCATCGCAAGACTAAACGGTCCTGAGTCAACCGTTCCCACTCTTGCATGTGGGCGGCCAGCCGGCCTCCCACCGGTCCACCTAGGGAGAGAGGTGGACATAAGGAGTGCAAGAGTGGCACTGTCTCCTCCGCCAGAAACACCAGAGTGGTTCTCACCGTGGCAATCGGCCCATCAGGCACGATTACCACGACCAGATCCCCGCGCGCCATGCCCAGCACCACGCGCACCTCAGTGCGCGGGTGGCTGCCTGGCTGGCTGCGCCTGGGGAGCCTCCGCACCCCTCACTGCTGGCCGAAGCGCACGCGGCCTAGGCTGCGATGGCGGGTGGCCTCTGACTTGGCCACCTCCACCTCGAGCCTGCAGGGGACGATACGCAGGGGGTGCGGCGCGAACGCTCGCACGGCGGAGCACTTCAAACTGCTCGCGCAGCGCCCTCTGGTTATTGACCAGGGTCACCGTGGGGTGGAGAGGCCGGGTCCGTATCTAGGGAGGTAAGTATCAACTCTCTCGTGAAAAAAAAAATCCTAGATTTCGTTTATTTCACATCAAGAGTATACTTACCTCCCTAATACTTTTGATATTGCCAGAATTCGACAGGGAATTCGGCGGGAGGGAGGCGAGGTCAAAAGACCAGCTCTTCCCTATACGCTTTTCCATGTTTAAGGCACTTAAACTTCTGAAACTGTGTGAAAACACAATCAGGATTTGATGAACATCGGCTAACACCAACCGATGGATGAGATGACCGAATGTCATATGCGCTCCTCCCCCCCCCCCTTCCTGGGAGGAAGACTAGAATGACCTCAATGTCCTATACGCTCTCTAGGTACCAGTGCCATGTACTATAGGACAGAGACGAAAAGGCTCCATTTTCGTATACTCTCAATGATGAACCACATCAAAACACAAACCATCACCATTTTAATAAAAACAGGTAACGTGACAATACAATCAACAATGAACAACACATGAACAAGACTGACCTTGTTGAACTTGGCAGCTGTCATCCTCTTCCCAGTGGAGAAGACCGATGCAGTCCCAAAAAGTGGATGTTTCCATTGATTAATTGTGAAGTATATAAGCAATGAGGAAACCCTCCCCAAAAACATATAAGCGATTATTTTTTCAAAATCGACAAGGCGAGAGGATTAGAGGTGTCACGGAGATAATGGTCTGTAAAACTTGACTCACAGTGCCACTGAGCCACGGACATAATGTCATCCACAGGGACCCCATTAAATGGGGCAGTGGAAGTCACTACGCCGCGGACACTGTGAGCCTTGGCTATGTCAACCTGCTTACCAGTGGCGGATTTGTGACAAAATTGGATACACTCTACAATCCACCTGGAAATGGTGTCCTTAGACGCCCTGCCATGGGGTTCAATATATGACAACCACAACGCTGACTGATCGGACCGCCACTCCGAAGTACGCTGTTTGTACCGAAGTAGCACCCGAACGGGACACCATGCTTTAGAATTAGGATCATATCTAGTTAAAGCAGGCAAAAAAATAGGTTGACCTGGATATTTCAAAGACTGATTTTTAGCTAAGAAATTAATCCTAGGTAGTAACTTAAGGCCTTCCCCTGTAACCACAAAACGGTCATCCTCGGCTGATAAGGCATGAATCTCACTCCTACGCCTAGCCGAGGCCCCAGCAATTAAAAATACAGTTTTAAGAGTTAACATTTTCATAGAAATGGAACTAAGTGGTTCAAAATGCTTATCTCCTAGTACTTGAAGCACTAGCGATAAACTCCAAGACGGAATCACCGGGGGATTCCTTGGTCTTAGATTGCCCATGCCTTTAATTAATACATTTAATGTACTTACTTCATCACTTCCCCTCTTAGCCAAGCAAGGAATAACAGTCATTAAAGCTGACTTATAACCAGCAATAGAGTTAGGCTTGAGGCTATAGGCATCATACAGGTGACAGAGGAAATCAGCTACTACCTGAATAGATGAATGCATTGGATTAATACATCTTTTTGAGCACCACTCTGCAAATCTGTTGATTTTATAATTATATGCTCTGGAGGTTGACCCCCTCCTGGCTTTGGCCATAAACATGGCTGCTTGCTCAGAAAAGCCCTCCTTAATTCTAGATTCCTTGACAACATCCATGCAGTCAATCTGAACATTGACGGATTGTTGTGAAGGGCCTTGCCCTGGAAGATAATGTCGCCCATCAGAGGTAGAGGAACCGGATTGCAGACCAGAAGGTCCAGCAGATCCGTATACCATGATCGGCTTGGCCAA